>PVJX010003175.1:0-113014 GCA_004027295.1 Dolichotis patagonum | reverse complement strand
GTCTGTATAGTGAAGGATAAGGCTTGAACATCTTTAGACAGCTGGTTAGATAAGTCAGAATATTTGTCTAGGGCCACGGCAAGGCCAGCAGTCCCTGTGGCTACAGCACCAGTGAGGCCCATTCCCACCAAGAGCAGGATTAGCATTATCGCTCTTTTTTGGCGGCCAGCAATATAATCGAATGTTGGCACTGGGATAGGTTGGTCACCTGGGACAATATGTATGTCAGACAGGAGGGAAGCGGTCATGCATGTACCTGTCCAGTTGGATGGAAGATAAGTATAGGCTCTATTATTACCGCAGACAAAAATGTGTCCTGTTGGGGGACACAGGGGGCCCGTATGATTGACAAATGAGACACAGGCAGCGGACAGGAGATGGCCCATATCTATAAGGGCGGAATCATTTTGTAGAGAGCCCTGTAGGCAGGTAATGGATATGTTAGGTGTTATCAGTGGCTGGACCAGAAATGATTGGGAAGGTCTACAGGTAAGATTATGTGGGTCATTAGAAAGGTCAATTGTTGAGTTGGAGGGGATGGCTAAGGGCATAGGAGTGCCTAAGGCCATACATAACCAGCAATCTTGCACTAAAGCAGGGTTAGTGAGATTAAGTACATGGTGAGCGGCTGAAAGGATATCATAAGTTTGTGGGTCTAAATCCATAGGGCGAATATAACCTGAAAGATCTTTCTTTTTATGCAATTTAATTGCAGCCTGACAGGCAGAATTTGCATTTTTGTAAGCCAATTGTTTGATTAGATCAGGATTGTTCTCAGAGGAACCAAAAGGATGCTCAGTTGCCTGTAGGAGGCGATCAACAAAGTCACAAAAAGGCTCTTCGGGTTTTTGTTTAATTTTTGTGAGAGAAGAAGCAACTCTGCTGCCAGAAGGGAGCTTTCTCCAGGCTGTAGTTGCTGCTAGGGTAACTTGTGCAAAAAGGCCTGCCTCATATCGCATTTGGGCCTGTTGCATTGCATAACGGCCTGTCCCTGTTAACATGGGAAGCGTATAGTAATTTTTTTGATTAGCATTTTCTTTGGCTAAAAGTTCACATTGATCTTGGAATTCAACCTTCCAGAGCAGATAATTGCCCCCTGAGAGTGTAGCTCTAGTTAAATCTCTACAATCATTAGGTGTAATCCAACCTTAGGTCAAGGAATCTAGAACCTCAAGGGTAAAAGCCGCTGTGGGGCCATATTGAGATACTGCTGTTTTTAATTCTTTTAGGGCGGTTACAGAGAACGGCTTATTGGCCCTATTAGCCCTTGGCCCTGGGGGTGGAGAATCTGTTTCTGAATCACTATCATGTGGGTCAGAGTCATTTTTTTCCTTGCTATCACTAGTTTCTTTTAAAATTAATTTTATTTAAAGAGAAACAAAACAAAACAAAACAGAATAAAGGGTAGTGACAATACAGTATTCCAAGGAAAAAAGGAAAAGAACAACAACAAAAAAACCTAAGAAATTATTACTTCACAAATTACATACTGACTTCTTGCAAATAGTTGTTCAAATTACAACATTAAAACATGTAAAGTAGACATTCAAACAGTGAGACTGTTAACAGTTCTGCTCCATGATCTAACAAAAACAGCAATATGGTCATCCATCTAACCCACTCAAATATACATGCAATTCTATCAAAAGGGTAAAATTAAACACAACAAAACAGAGCAAAGCAGATCACAAGAAAGCAATGTAAGAGACAAAAATTTCAAAACTAGATAATTGGAGATATTCACTCTCTATCATATTGACTCTTGTTTTCTTCCAAATAGTTAAATCCCATTTGTGCAGATGCGGTGGCTGTCTCTTTCTATCTCCCCTAGTTGTTGTAGTGGCTCCTGTTTTATCTTGTGTATCTCCCTGACATGGGGACTGATCCTCATGTCTAATTTGTCCCTTTGGTCTCCCTCTTTCTCTAATCATTTTATCATTGTCATTTTTGGGGCTAATATTATCTTGAGCAGGCCGAATTGTCTCTCTGCCATTTTGTGGGTCAACACCAGCTGTGGCGGCTTTTGTTACTGGGAACATTAAATGAGACACCATTTTTGAGACGTTTGTTACTGGAGGGTGAATCGTTTCCTTCACTGGAAACATCATTGTTGGCATGCCTAAAAGAGGGTTAGAGCCCACATCTAACGACTGGAGCTGTAAAATGAGCCTTTGTTTTTCCTGTTTAAGTTGAAGTTGTTGTTGCAAATAATTAATTTCAGTTTCTAAATCGAGAAGGGCAGAAGGGGGGCTGAGTGGCTTTTGGCGGCCAGGCGGGGGTTGACCCAGTGTCGCTAGCGCAGGGGCTACAACAGTGGGAGGGGAATGATATTGAGTAGCCTCCTCTGCTAATTGCGACCAATCAACTTCCTGGAAATCGGAAAGGTCAGGATATATCGGCCGATATGGAGGAGGGAGTGTGGCTGCGCCACTTTGGGTGCCAGACAGGGCGGTGCCATTTTGGGTGCCCTCGTGCACTCCAGAAAGAGGAAGTGGTGGCTAGTCGCCATCTTGAAGGGGCTCTGGGATATCAAGAATCACCGAGCCAGGGTGACTGGGCACATTGAAGGTGTCTGATGGTGGCTTTGGGGTAGGATTGCTGGAGGAGTGCAATGCAGCCTCCCCTTGAGTAAGCATTTTGTTAATTTGGGGGTCTGAATGATGCTGGGTCAGCAGCTCAGAAATTAAAGTCCAATATGAAAAAGAGATAACCGGGATTTTTTTCGGGACCAAAAACTCTAATAATCTTTGAAAGCATCTCCTACTCTTTCCCATCTCTTTATATCAATGGAGCCCTCTAAAGGAAACCAAGGGCATATCTTATGTATGAACTGAAAGTACTGTAATAAATTCCTGGTTTTAACCTTAATCCCTCTAACCTTGAGTGCCTCCCTAAGGTTATTCACGAACAATTTGTGCTCACTAAGTACTTGTCCCATGCCGATAAGGGAAAAAAAAATCTGTTCACCTACCGTGATTCAGGTGAGACATAAGGTGGCTGTCTGTGCGGATCACAGGGACGAGTCCCTTGGAAATGATCACTGTGGCCAGAGCTTTCTTCAGAACGGCCCCATGTTGGGCACCACTTGATCCGGCCCACGGATCAGTCCGTGGGTCTCACCTGGAGGGGGAACGGGGATGGTGGACAGGGCAAGAGGAAAGAGATGTTGTGGAGAGACCGGATAGGTCGCAGTCATGTCTGGCCAGGCAGAGAGGATCATGGGTAATGTAGGCAAACACACCAGATGCCCAAAGGAGGGCGGGATGGGGCAGCAGCAGTGAGGCTATCACGCCGCTCCCTACATATAGAGAAGCTGAGAGACCAGCTGGATGGGTTAGAAGTGGAACACAGAGCCACAGTTTGTAGATTTGCCAGGGGAAAAAGAAGCCTCTTTTCTCCCACTAAGGAGGTTGTAAAATTGGTAAAGAAAAATGGAACTCATATGTGGATTTGGGGGCTAAACATGTGGTGATCATGTAAAGATTGAAATTTTTATTATACAGAAGAGTTGGTTTGCCTGAAAAAAATCATATTGGCTGGACTTAGCTCAGTGGCATAAGTGCCTGCCTAGCAAGTGCAAAGTCATGAGTTCGATCCCCAGTAACAAAAAAACAAAAAATCATATTAAGATTCCTTGGCAATGTTTAGTGAGAGACAATATGGGATACGCTGTGAAGAAAACCTTGGTATCCATTTCCCAGGGAGGTGAGGAGAAAATTAATACCATCACCTGGAAATACAAGGAGAAATGTCCATTGGGACCATGAATGAGTTGACTGAGTTACTGAGATAGTTTGATATCTAAAGGAGGCAAACACTTCCAGAAAGAACAGGTGAGTTGGGATACCAATAGCAATGCTCCTGAGACAAATATAGGGAGCACCTGTGGACAGTAGCAGAAATAAGCCACAATGAGTGTTTATTCCAGACCACTCCATACCTGCTTAGGAGGTGAATATGACTTAGTAGATAACAGAGATGGCAGAGGACTGGAAGGGTAGGGGTTATGAGTATTCCTTGCTCTTTCATTCATCCTTCAAGTATTTATTGCTTGCTATTAAGCAATACTTAAAATTTGACCGCATTTAAAACTGCAAATAATAATTCTCATAATTCTAATGAAGAATTAAAATTGATTAAGACACTAGCACCCAGTAAATTCTCCTTTCACTTCAGAGATATTCACTAAGAAACAGTGTTAGTAAACATCGTTTTTTAAATAAAGAGACTAAGATTACTGAAAGAGGCTACTGGGCAAAACTCAGCTCAGATCACTGTGAAAGTACAGCCCAGAGGTGCTCTGGGGTCAGAACCTGAAAACTTACCAAGTGTCTGGGCTTTAACACTTCAGTGCTTATGCCTAGTGATCCAATTTTGGGACAGCAAAACAGCAGAACATAGTGAATGTGTGCTCTTTGAGATCTTGTTCTTTGAATTTTTCTAGGTAATAAATATGAATTTCATGAAAAAGTTCAAAAAATTCAATCTTTGGCATAAATGGGTTAATTTGTTATTATTTACAAAGAGAAGAAAGTAGAATCAAATAAAACATATCAGAAATGTCAACATATTTTGTTCCATTCCCACTTTTCCAGGGCTGATCCTCATCACTGCTCTCTGAAACACTTCAGCTGCTCAGTGAAACAGTCTTACTGCTTTTGGACTCATCTTTCAGCAGGGATCTGATGGCTGATGTCCAAGAAGCCCTTTCCAAGGATGCAGAATTGCAGAGCTCACTGAATGAAGATGCCCGATAGAGTGTGGCTGAGAAGTCAGCACCAGCAGGTAAACTGAGGCTGGACGGTCAGTGGACAGATTCCGAAGTCTGGTCCCAGAGCAGGCTGTAATCTATTCTTCTAATGGGAGCTAATAAAATTGACATAAATCAGGAGTAATGGCTGTCCGCTAGAGGGTGTTTCACAAATCAAATTAATGTTAGAACAATATTTGTAGTCAATTATAAAAGATCTTGCCAATGAAAACTGTCCTGACTTGTAAGGTTTATTGTTACATAAAATAGGAAGGCCCATTTCTTATAAAGTCTTCGAGACAAGCTAAAATAAAGGAGGTGGAAAAATTATCATTGTTAAATTATTCACACTGGATCAATAATAGTGTTTCATTTAGTGTTATTTCTAGATTTATGGCATCTAAACATTTAAACTTGATGAAATGCAAATCCATTCTTATTTTTAGTGTTCCTTCCTTTTTTCTGTATATGAATAGACAAATAGATGATGTATATAGATAAATCAAGGAATTTTGTTTGACCTATATTCTCCTGTAGATTTATGTCACTTTTGCAAATTTCTGGTGTATGTGTGCAGGTGTATTTTCATATATATATATATATATATATATATATATATATATTTCATATATATTATATATAACAAATGTTTATAGGAAATAATATATGTAAGAAATTATAGATATATAGATATAGATATATACTATAGGACATATCTGTACATCTCTGAGAGAGATGCTGAGTTTTGTTATTACTGTGGGCCTCAAACACACATCTGACTAACTCAACACAACAGAAAAATTTCTACTTCTTTCATTACATAGATATTTTAAAGTATTAAATGCTGTGTGCAAATAGTAAGTGTTTTATAATTGATTGCTATTCTTATTATCACTAAACTGCACATACATAAAGTCAAACACAAGCAAAATAATACGAATTGTATAAATGGGGCTCAGTGACTCCAAATGTTGTGTCGTGTTGGTTTCCTTCAGCTCCCTATTTTGTTACCATCCTCTGTGACTAGCACAAGCAGTGGCTAACTGATTTGGGTGATAACCTGACTGTTTAATTTTATTCCATTACCTAGTTAGGGCTGTGTTAGAACCTCAGATATTTGATATAAGCAAAGGAGAGAAGAAGACATGGGGGAGTAGCCTTGGCTAGACAGATCTGTTAGCCATCTTCCTCTGCTGTAATATTTGCTTCCTAGGTTTTAGCTGGAATCTACAAATTGCCTTTAAGTGCAGAACAGGAAAAAGAAATCAGGCATGTGCCTTTATCTGGAGCCCAGCCAGCAGGGCACACGCCTGCCATTCCTTAGCCAACTCCCTTCTGTGACTCAGAGGCAGCTTTTCTCCGGCCTCCAGGCCCGGGGTGCTCAGAGCTCTCCCCTCTGCTCTTCCAATGACACCTCACTCTGGCCTGCCCAACATAAACCTTTCTCAAATGTTGTTTTTTGTTTCTACTATCTTCTTAGGTATGCAATTTGTTTTCTTCTTAAGAAAAATGAGACGCTGAGCAATGGAAGGAGGTTGAGATTTATTAGCTAGAATTTCTGCTGAGCCAGGTTGAGTCCCTCTATTCAGTTTAACATCTGCTGCTGCTTACTTGATCATAGATGTGGGTTCTCACAATCCCCATGGAAGCAACCAACTTGTGTAGGCAGGTCCACCCAATGGCTACAGGAGAGGGCCTCAATACAGTGGGAACTTGTGTATGAATTTCCAGCCTTGCTTGTGTTGGACATTCCAACATTCCACCAGCCAAGGCAAATCTCAAGGCCACCCCCACAACCAGACTAAGAAGATGACACCAAGTTACAAACTCGAGGTGTTGGTGGGAAGAAGGTGTGAATAAATTAATAGTAAAGTTATTCCATAAAATGTCCAATAAAATGACTTCATCATCATTGTTAATGAAGAGGGGTGATTGAAAAATATGGCATGTGTTTAAATTGAACAAAATTACTGTCATGAGTCCCCCTCACCATACTCCCTCTCATGGGAGCCCTCCTATGCCATTGTTCTTATGCTTTCAGAAGCAGTTCTGCACATCCACTCTTGTGAGTGCCTTTAGTTGTTCTGTGATGACTGCCTTGGAATCTGAATTGATTCAAAATACTTACTGTTCATGGTGATGTTTACTATGAGGCAGAGCCAGAAATATGTGGCACCAGATCCAGTCTGTAAGTGGTGAGTTTGTTTTATTTATTTTCAATTTTTCACTTGTATAAATGCACATTTGCATTTCAGTCATGATTACATTCTAAGAGGGGAGTTGACACACATAAATAAAACATCTCAATGCTTTTGTTTTCATCTCCTTTCCTTACTTTCCTTTCCCTCCATCTCTTGGTTGCCTTCCCTTTTGCAAAAGATTCAACTCCCTTTTTCCTATTACCTATCTTTTACTTGCTCTTTATTTATATTTTGCTTTTTTCTATAAGAAAAAAATATGTGACATTTAAGCTTGTATGCCTGATTTATTTCATTTAACATTTTGGTATCAAGAGGCAACCATTTTCAAACAAATGACACAATTTTTCCTTCTTTATAGTATAATAATACTCCTTTATGTATAACCATCATAGTTTCTTTCTCTATTCATCTGTTAATGAACATATAGATCTCTTCCAGATTTATCTATTGTTATTAATTGTCCTGTCATAAACATTGTTATGCCTATATCTTTGTAATGTGATATATTTAACTCTTTGGGAAAGATGCTTAGAAGAGACAAATTGAGTAAAATGAAATTTGTATTTTTAGTTTTTTGAGCATCTTCATATGGCGAGCCATCCTGGATACATTAGTTTAGATTCCCACTGGTGATGAAGAATTATTTTAACCTTAGAGCCTTGCCAGCATTTAGTTTTATTTGATTTGTTGATTGTGGCCTTTATTTATAGACTGAGATGAAATTTAAATGTTGTTTTAAGATGCATGTCTTAAATGCTGAACATTTTTCATGTTTTTATTGGCCACTCATGATTACTTTGAGATACGTCTGTTTATGAACCTGTCTTTACTTTGGATGACACTCTGCATCAGCATTCACTGTACAGCATTTTTCACCACAGTTTGGAAAGACATTCACAGAAGCAGACTTCCAGAGTTGCTTCTGAAAGTGTCATGAACAATGGGATGAGTGTGTCCAAAGTGAGGGGAAGTATTTTGAGGAAGATTTTGTAGCAATACACATTTTTTTTATCGCTACTAGTGATTGAACTCATGATCTTGCGCTTGCAAGGCAGGCGCTGATACCGCTGAGCTAAATCCCCAGCCAGCAATGTGTCTTTTAATATAACTTTTTAAAGTATTCACCATAGGTTTGGTCATCCTTTGTATATTTTAATATGAAAATAATAAACTTGAATTTTCTTTAGATTTTGGTAAATCTAACATGCCTGAATCCATGTATCATATTCTTTCAAACACCTGCACCTGTTGTCCTTCAATATTTTACTGCATATCTACCCATGTATTCCTAAAGTCAGAAACTAGGTATTTTTTCTCCACCTGTTCTTCACTTTGCACATCACAGGGATCATAAGATAAGAGTGTCTTCTTTATTTTTCTTTCTAAATAATTTTAGAACTGTCAAGTTTTCAAAACTGTACCTTATCCAAGCTTAAGGATATCTTAGCACTTACAAAAATTACTCAATTACATTTTCCTTTTTTCTCTTTTAAATGTGCAAATATAAGAATATACTATCTAAAGTACACCTCAAGTTTACATTTCCTCAAAGACTCTCAAAGGTTTGTTAGGGAGGAAGGAAAGAAGGAAGGAAGGAAGAAGGAAGGCTGGAAGAATGGAAGAAAAGAAAGAAGGCAGGAAAAATGGAAGTGAAGATTGGAAGAGAGGGAGGAGGAAGGGAGGAAGGAAGGAAGGAAGGAAGGAAGGAAGGAAGGAAGGAAGGAAGGAAGGCCTAAACTGTCTATGATATATCACTTTCAATAGATTCCTAAAGTCCTCCCTGTTGTCTTCATACAATCTTGTCTGCTCCATAATCCAGTTAGTTCCCCTGAACTTGCATGTTTTTCATTTCCATGTTTGGGCTTGCTTCTTTCTTGCTGGCACCCCATTTTTCACTTTTTTTCTAGCCTGCAGGACACCTTTCATTTTCACACCATTGGTCACCTTTCTAAGAAGGTTTCTCGGACTCTTGAGTGTTCTCAGTGTTAAATTGTTTTAATTTTTGTTTATTTTCAGTATCCTTTCTCCATAAAAGCTCTTAGCAACATCTGGTACAGATATTGATCTCCTAGCATGTCGTGGCTGATATGCTGACATTCAGTCCATGACCTGGTGGGAGGGGAAGGAGTACACAAATGGCTAATGTCCTAGGAGTCCAGCTCTAAGTTCTTTCACATGAAACATTACCATACTTCTTACTTGCAAACCATGTTAATTAGTTGGCAAATACTTATGGAAGGCCTGCTATGGGTCGGCTTCTTGGTCCCTGTGTGGAGAGGGATATAAGAACTAAGTGGGGTAATGTTTTCATGGAACTTACTTTTGAAGTCCAACTAGTTAAGTTCATGTGACAAATATTTTTCTCTGGGACACAAGATAATTTTGGAAATATTTTCAAAAAAATAAAAGGAAATTTAAGAAACTGCTCAAAACTTACTGCATGGTACATTCACATTGCCAAGTTTTAGCATCAACAGTGATATCCAGCTAAGACTGCTGATTTAAAAGATGAAAACAGTTTGTCCTTTCTGGTGATAAGAGGGCTCTACATGTTAAAATGCTTTTCTTATGAGTTTTTATTGATTGTCTTTGTATTCCACTAAAAATGCTTTATCTCCCCCAGGTAGAATATTAGTTAATAACTGTCCTTTTAGGATTATGTTCACTAGTTTAATTATTATTCTGCCCTGATCTTGCAAATGTAATTTAATCCCTTTAAGCTATAGGATTCTGTTTTTATTATAACATAATATTACTAAGTTCCTTAAACTCTTACTAATTTTATGAGGATTATCAAAAGATAAATATTAATTTGGCTTTACATTCATTTGGCTTTACATTTTCCAAAAGGCTTTCATCCACATTGTCTCATTTGATGGAATATTTTTTCCCCCTTGCATTGTTTCTGGTAGTAACTCAGACATTTTTAGAAATTCCAAATATAAAATTAAAATCCATTTATTACATTTAAGAGATGGGAAAAAAGCTCAACGATGCCCTGTCTAGGTATGTAACATAAACTGGTAAGTAAAACACACATAAAATAAATGATAAAAAATAAGTAGAAAAAGTTTTAAAAGGTAAATATTTTATCCTTTAGATTTGAACCCCATTGGAATCTTTGGGAAAATAGCCCAAACATCCATATAATCAAAAAAATAAAAATTAAAAAAAAAGAGCAGCAGACATCATCCAGCCCAACCTCTTCCTGTGAGCCAGTGGCAGCCATGTAGAGTGGGAGGAGACCCAAGAAGATGCTAACCCTTTCTGTGAGCCAACTGGCAAGCAGATGGGAAAACAAGAAGTGCCACGAGCCCCATGCCCAACCCTGGTAAGCAACCAGCTGATTTAGAGAAACACAGCCTGAGATGATAGCTAATGAAAATTTTAAAACAATGTAATGGTTGCATTGTTTGACTGACTTTGCAAGCCTAAAGTTGGGACTCTGTGTCTATTTAGAGGATAACAATATGCAACACAGCAACTATGGGGGATTTCCTTCGAAGATGGAAGCATTGTTAGTTCCCTACTGTTTTGTTTTAAAGTCCTGTATCATTTTCATTGTTTGGTTTTGTTTGGTTTTATTCTGTTTTGTGTTCTTTAGTTTTATTATATCTGATGGCATTGACACTCATTTCAAAGATAACAAGATATTGCTGATTTCCTCTTATCTTGTTTGAAGTCCTGTATCACTTTCATTGTTATGTTTTCACTGTTTTTATTCTGTGTTGTTTTGTTTGATTTTATTATGTCTGATGGTATTGGCAGCTATTCTGAAGATAACAGGAGGTATTATCGTAGCCATTGTAGATTTCTTATTACCTTATTTTGAAGTCCTCTACCTCTTTCACTGTTGTATTTTGATTGGATTTATTATCTATCTAAATAAGAAGAGGAAAGGAAAGGAAAGGAAAGGAAAGGAAAGGAAAGGAAAGGAAAAGAAAGGATAGGGAGGAAAGGAAAGGATTAGAAAGGGCAAAATTATAGCAGTGTGTATTGGACAACCTAAAAATAATCAAGTTTAAATTCATGAGCACTGTGTATAAAGAAACATCAGATAAAGATACTGAATACATGAAAAAAATGAATGACCATGCAAATTGTTCATAGGGCTTAACATTTGGTACAATAATTTTAGTAATAAAATATCAAGTATTAAATTAAAATGTATACAATACTCATAGAAGTACTCACATCTTTTAATCTTCCACTCTATGAATGTAAACTAAGGCAGTAATGGAGACACATGAAACAGTCTATCTGATACATTTTTACAACAGGCTTACCTATGAATGGCAAGTAGTAAGGAACATAAAATTTCAGTATTATGAAAGATTATGATACATCTTTCTGGTAAAATATAAAACACAGGAAAATTTTCAAGGAGAGATTACTGTACAGTTCCAAAGAAGAGGAGAGTAAAGAGGTAAAGAATATGTGTGTGTGTGTGTGTGTGTATACTAGTCTCTGTTAATTCATTAGAAAGAATGATTTCAGTTTTCATTGTTTAATTGATCAGTTTTTCATGCCTATAACCTGTAATCTGAACAACCACTTTGAAGATAATATGCAATATATTAACCATTGTTAGTGTCCTATTGCTCTGTTATGAAATTCTGTATAACTGTATCCAAAAAGTGCAATGTTGCCCAATGTTTTTGGGAAGTGATGATACTCAGGAGATTGGCAAGCACTGTCAGAATCGGTGTACCCACTGTGAACTGCGATCTCAGTGAACTGCATCCAGGGCACATAGAGAGGCAAGTGAAGGCCTGTAGCACCCAGGGGTGTCTTCTCTCCTTCTTTAACTGCTAATTTCATGCTTGAGATCATATGAAGTTCAATTTTTTTTCTGCTTACAATCTATGTTTAATTCATATTTGCTTATTTTTTAATAGATAGTAAAGGAAGTTTAACTTAATAATCTTCCTGGCTGTAGTCATTTAATTATGTAAATTTTTTATTCATGGTTTTAAAATTTGGTAAATTTTCACAAAGTTATTACAGCTTTCCCAGGTCAGGAAAACAGTATTACTGTATTTACACTTCTTTAACCCCTCCTATGGGGATCCCACATCCCTTCCCCAAATGGCCACTGTCTGATCATGAGTAGTTTTGACTGTGTTGAGTTCTGTAAAGAGCAACATATGGTATGTATTTGATGAGTAATCACATTATTTTAAATCTACAAATTAATTCACCATCTTACTCAGCATAAATGAGGGCATGATATGAATTATGATATGCATAATCACATGTGACTGTTGAATTCTGTGAGCATAAAAAAGAGAGGTTGGATGGTAGCATGTTATTTTGACTCAGCTTTTAAAAATTGCTTACAAATTGTTGGAATTAAAATTCGATTCTAAGGTATTATATATTTTTATCATAGAATAATGTGAGGACTCTAGATGAACATAACTTTGTGTTTACCATTCAATCCTGAGATAATAAGGAACAAATTGTTACTTGTGTGGAAAAAATAAACCTCATAACTAATGACATGGAATTAATAATAAAGATGAAATCCAGGGTGTCATGCATTTGTTTTTCATTCTCTCATTTGTTAGACTGAAGTATGTTGTCTTCCTAGAAGAAAAGACTAGGACTGATGTCAGAAAATAAAGTACAAAAACATGTTTTTTTCACTTTCTAAAGAAGAGATTTATTATATGTAATTGTTACAAAAGAAATAATTACCTGAAGCAAACCAGACCAGTCAAACCATCACTAACAGCAGAATGAGACCGACTTATTTGACCTTTCATGTACTGAGAGAACCTTAACCACATTTTCAAATATTCAGAAAAGACGTTACTATAAGCATAGTTGCATAAAGTCTCTCTACAGCTTACTGTCTTTAAACAGCAAAACATAATGCATACTCCTTTGTGGCTTCCATGGGTCAGGAAAGTGGAAATAGCTCTGTTCTGTGATTCTGACTTGGGAATCTTGGGGGGACAAAGGCAAGCAGTGGCTGGTGTTGGGGATCATATCTAAGGCCTGTGAGCTCCTGTCTCTATGGCAGGGAGCTGGGGCATGTAAAAGGTTGACCCTGAAAGCCTTACATGACTAACAAAACTACAAGTAGCCAAGTGTGTTTGTGGGCAAAACCCAGGAAAACCCAAAAACATCATGAAAGGAAGAGCAAAATCCATAGTGAACATTTAAACCTCTGTCACCTTCAGACGCAACAACTGTTAAATGTAGCGCAACTCAGCCAGATTCAACACAAACTGACATTATAGGCCTTTATTGAAGTTTATATGATCCAAGATATGGCAAATATTTGACAACATCAAAAAAGTTTACAAGAACTAGGGTTAGGCAAAAAGAAAGCAGAGTTTGAGTGGAATAAACAAGCATGAGAAATGCACTCAAATATACTATAAATTTTACAATGATCAGACCTGGAATTTAAGAACATTATGATTAGTGTACTGAATTTTCTAATAGAAAAAGTAGACAGTATGTAGGAATGAGTGAGCAGTGGAAAAGCAGAGATATCAAAGTTCTAAGAAGCAGGGTTGGAGATACTGTGGAGTGGTAGAGTACTTGTTTAACTTTCACAAGGTCCTAGCTTCAGCCTCTGACACTGCAAAATGTTTGGAAAATATATTCACAAATCTAAGAAAATATCCACAGGAAATGATTCAAATCCAAACACCTGTAACAAAATCAATGTTTCCAACAGGATCATCAGTAGACTGGCCTTGGCCTTGGTAAGAGTTAATATTCATTGTCATACTCCAGTGAAAACTTCCAAATTTGAAAGAAAAAGAGAAAAAATTAAATAAAAAGAGCACCGAATACAGGAGACAGGTCCAGGGATTTAGCTCAGTGGCATAGGCACCTGCTTGGCAAGTGCAAGGTCATGAGTTCAATCCCCAGTACCAAACAAACAGAAAAGTAAATCTAATATATGTATATACATTTGCCAGGGATTTAGCTCAGTGGCATAAATGCCTGCCTGGCAAGCACGAGTCATGAGTTCAATTCCTGGTACCAAAAAATAAACACAAAAACCACACAAATAAACAGGAAAAACTGGAGACAATTTTGAAAGATATAATGTGTGGTTGAAATACCAGGACAAAAATAGAGAAAACAGAACAGAAGAGATAGATGAAGTAATAAAGTTCAGATGTTTTACAAAATGAACAAGAAATATCAAACCATAAAACCAATAAGTTTAGGAAACAGTGTAAGCTAAATATGAAAGTAGCATGACAAAATCCACAACTGACTTAGCATATTTACAATCCAGAAAATTAAAGAGCAAATAAAATCTTTATGAAAACCAAATGGAAACTAAACACAACCAAATTAAAAAGTGGAGAGGGACCTACCTTTACAGAAACAAAATTTAATCAAATTAAGAAAAAAATTCTCCACTTGCAGATTAGAATTACAAAATACATCAGCTGAAATCAAGAAAGCCGTGGAGGGAAATTCTTAGAATTAAAAGAAAATTAAAATTATTCTTAAAATTAAAAAAAAAGAATAAAGACATCAATGTAAAATTCTATATTCATAAAAAGGGAAGGAGAAACAAAAGGCTCTCAGAAAGCAGCAAAAGAAGTCACCACCAGCAGAACTATCCTACTGGAAATATTCTTTAGTGAAAACTGCAATGGCCACATTTATTTCCTTATTCTTGTTGACTGCATAGTTATCTGCTTGATCGATGTAGTAATGATAGCCTGTATTAGATGATTATGACAAGTGGGTAAGTATAGTAAATGGCAGTAGTTTTAAGCACTTGGAGGAAAGAACTGAAACACTGTGGCATAAGGATCCTGCCCAACCCTAGGATGCTCTAGTGTTAATTGAACATGGGCTTTGATAAGCTACAAATGTATTTTTCCAACTTGAGCACCAGCACTTGTACTAACACACACAAAATGGAGGACAGTATGGTTCACAGGGTAAATGAGGAGGAAAATGGAATCATATGCAATAGTTACATGCAGAGATAGCAGAAAAGAGAGAAGGAAAGGAAACTGAAAATATTACAAACAGAAAACTGCTACAAGTATGGTGGATATTATTCTAACCATGTCACTTCAATGTTTAATGACTGAACTATTTTAAACAACAAAACAGAGTGACAGAATATATAATAAAAGTTATGTGCTATCTATATGAAACTAATTTTAAAAAGATTGATTTTTCAATGAAGTCATAAAAGTGATAATGTTAGTTAAAAGGTAAGGTATTAGTTTACTTTTAAAAAATGTACACATTAGAACTATGATACTCACAATGAGTAAAGAAGGATAGTACGTAATATTGAGAGGGTCAGTCTCTAGTCAGATATATATGTTGCTTATAACCACATTTCCAAGTACAAGAAGCAAGAACTGATAGAAATTTGAGAGAAAATAGAAACATGCTGCTATATTTGCATAATTCAATACCTTTTTTCTGAAATGTATAGACTAACCACAAAAAAGCTTAGTAAACATTTAAGTAGCCTGTGTACAACTTTCAATTTATGAGATCAAATTGATATTTATGCAATTTCTGTTCAATAAATGAAAAGAAAATAAATATGTTTCCTGGTTTTCCAGATTTATTCACCATTATAGAACAAATTCTGGGCCATACAACATACCTTAACTGATTTAAAATTGTGTAATCATATAATGTAGATGCTTAGAAAACAATGAAATTGAATTAGAACTCAATAACAGAAAGATAATGGAAAAGTCTAAAATAATTAGAAAATTGACAAGTCACAGCTAAGTAAATTTCAAATATAGTTTAAGCCAAAGAAAAATGAAAATTTATGTCACGTAAGGAAATTTTATGAAGATGTGGAAAAGATAGTGCTTGCAGGGAAACCTAGAGCATTAAATATATACAGAAACATCAGAACAATATAAAGTAAGCAACATATGTGTCTATGTGGGAGGTTAGAGAAAGACAGCAATTTAAATCCTAAGGCAAAGAGCTCCAGTGGCACAATTGGTTAGCACGTGGTACTTATATAAATCCTAAGGCAAACAGAATGAATACATAATAAATTTATAGTAAAAGTCAGTTTAAAATAGGTAATAATGGAGAGTCAAGCCTAATGTTGATCATATACAAGGGCAATAAGGCTAATAATCTGAAAATCAAGCTAATCAGTTAAAAAAAGAATAGTGAATTACATACATCATAAATGAAAACTATGTCAGAACTAATTATTTCATGGACATTAAAACAATGACCAAGGAAGACTGCAAACTACTCTATGACTTCAGATTCAGTTATTTCATTGAAATCAACAAATTCTTTGGAAAGTCATAAACTAACAAAACTTACTACATTAGTTTCTGTAGCCTATGTATGTAATCTTTCCTGCTCTCAGAATTGTTTATAGGTATTCTAATAATTACATTGCAATATTTTTATTTAGTCATTTCCTTAGCATTTGATTTATTATGCCATTATAAGTGACATTGTTAGTTAGATTTCCAAACTAACACCCAGAAACATAAATACTGTTCGTATTTCTCACATTTGCAATATCTCATCTACATTAACATAGCTTCATTTTGTTTCAGTTTTCAATACTTAATCATTTAATTTTTTATTTTTGCTTATTAAAATGCTTAAAATCTACATTCTAATGTTTTACAGAAGGGTTACAGATAGGATGAATTCAGGAAGAAACATAATTTGAGAAAGAACATTCATTTGTACAAATGTAAATAATTAAAACTATCAAATGTATTCTACACAGAGAGACATTATAAGCAAACATCATTGAGAGTCAAGAATATTTCACCAGAGATTTTGAGGATATTAAATAAATGTATAAGAAAAATTAATATACTATTTAGTAAAACAGTTTAATTGAGACTAAAAATAAATTATTTCTTTCACAGCCATACATTGTCAATATTGTTTTGACAAGAGGTAGAAAACTTAAATAGACTTATAACAACAACAACAAATAAATGGAAATGGAAAGATTTACAAACAAATCCTCCAGACTTTCAAGGAAAGATAAAATACGGATTCTATTAGTTCCAAGGAGAAGAAAGCAAAATTTCTTTTTTTATTATAAAACTACTAGGTATTTTAAACCAAACCTGGCATCCTAAATGACCAAAACTATACACATGTATACCTCACAAAGTAAAAATCTAAACCACCAGTTAATAATAATAATAATTTTCTGCTAGGCCTGCTTTAAGAAAAAGCAACAGATTAAGTAGCTAAAATAAAGATTTCTGTTGACTCCTGAGACCAAGATTTTGTTCCTCCTGGGGTTTAAGGAGCTGTACTCTTAGCTTCTGGTGGTTGGCTAGAACTCATTAGTCTTCCCCTGCATTGTAAGAAAACTTACAATGTCAATTTCTAACTTCATCTCACATGACTTTTGCCAATTGTGTGAGTGTGTGTGTGTGTGTGTGTGTGTGTGTGTGTGTTTATGGATCATTTTCCCTTGGTGAAAGACATCAAACATATGGGATGAAAAGCTCTCTCATCTCTAATATGACTTTATCTTAACTCCTTTATACCTGCAATGAGCCTATTCCCAAAATTACTTCCAAAAGACTATGGAGATCAGAGCTTTGACATATGACGTTTGGGGAGACACAATTCATTGCATAATAGACTGTAAAAAATTTCTATCACCTGATTGACTTTAATTTTTAATGTGCAGTCAAACATATGTGGACCTTAATATTAGCAACATCTAATATTAGACTACTCATAAATGGTAATATTTTGGTAGCTAATCTCCAAGTGGGCCATCCAAGCCTCATCAAGAAAAAAAAAGTTGAAAACTACCCTTTCCTTCAAGAGTAGAGTATAGCACAGTTTATGTCTATCCAAGTGTGTCTTGGGATTGGAAGTATTTACTTTGCTTGCTTCCATGCCAGGTCATCTTAGAATTTTATAAGCACATCTATCACAAAGCATGAAATTAAAATAATTTTCTAAACTAATAAATCAGAATAGATTTTCAAACTGATAAA
This sequence comes from Dolichotis patagonum, assembly GCA_004027295.1. Lineage (NCBI taxonomy): Eukaryota > Metazoa > Chordata > Mammalia > Rodentia > Caviidae > Dolichotis > Dolichotis patagonum. The sequence continues at coordinate 95,084 of PVJX010003175.1, read as the reverse complement.
AATTCCAAACATAATGTTTGTTCATATTTTTTAAAGTTTTTATCACCAGTCCCAGAAATCTGCAATGATTCTATACTTCACAGACATCCAAGGCAAGGCTAATAACCAGATGCAGTAGCATACATCAATAAAGAAGTAAACAATTGTTATGTGGATAACTCAGGAAGGAGAGACCTATGTACCCATTGTTCTAGTTTAGAGAGCTTGCTGGTTCATAAGGTTGATGGAACTTCACTGGTTTTGAGGAAACCTGGTACATTGTCACTAAAATGAGTGACACCATCTCATTTGTGCATTAAAGTCTGGCTTTCATGTTGGGGCATCATGCTAAAGGAATGAGTTTACTCACTTACAATCTACTGCTTACTTCACTGGTTCTGACTGGATTCCAGCGTGAGTCTCACCCTCTAGACGGAAGACTGAGTTACTCAGAGCTAAACAGTGCCATATTAGCACATCCATTACTGGGCTCGCCCTTTTGTCACCTACAGTGATAACAAGCTAGCTGCTTTCATAATGAGATTCTGAGTCAATATCATTGATCTTAATGTTTATAGTGTTCTTTTCCAGAACACATTATGGGCTATAGAAAGAGACAGCTTGATTCCACATCAAAAGTTAATTAGCTCATAATGGTTAGCACCATAGGAAGCTGGGCTCCCAGGTCTATTTCCTGTGACTCTCAGGCCAGGACACATACTGGAATGAATAGTCGGGAGAGGTCTGAAGATAAACCAGCAGCTTAACTTGAACATATCACAACAGCTTCCTAAGTGTGGCTCCCGGTGAGTCAGCATCAGTATCAGCTGGGAAATGACTAGGAATTTCATATTTCATGCTACTTTCAAGGTTTTCTTTTCTCCAGAATTCACATGATTCTTACATGCAATAAAGTTTGAGAAATACAAATGTATATATTGTATATAACTTTCACATATAATTTCATTTATATTTATACTATATGATATCATTTTATATATTTATTTCATATTTCTTTATGCTTAAATTTATGTTAAAAATTTACAAATATAACATGTATAGTAAAATAGAAGTAAATGCAGACAGATATTTCATACTTCTGTGTGAATACCTTTGTTTAACTTGCTTAACTTAAAACACAGCAATTTACTTTTTCATACCAGCACAAAGGGTTGTGTCTGTCCAAAACTGCACGGCCCCCAAGTGAATGGATGTTGTATCATTTATTTTATTGATTTTTTTATTCCTGTTTTCTTGTTATTTTTTTATAAAAAATATTTTTGTAATATACATCATTGCTCATGTTATTCATAACATTTTTATTATAAAGCAACATAGAAATCTGTTTCTGAGGTTGGAAAATTCTGGGTTGTAGACTGGACTCTTGTGGAGATAGCATACAGAGGGTTATCGCAGGTATAAACACCTAGTACAGAATGAAGTATGCACTGTGTGCATTGAGAGTAACTGAGGCATTGTGACCGGCTGGTGGCCAGGATAGATTGGGACTGTGTATCAAAATATGTTCACACACTATGTCTGATGGACAGTTGAGGTGTGCCAACAGGTCTTGAATAAGAGAGGCCAGCAGATTAGTAAATCACGTATCTAGTATGTCTGCAGATAGCTGACATGTAGGCCAAGAAATTGAATAGGAAAGTCCCGCCCAGGCTTACATGCTGGATGAGCTAAACGGAGAAAGACATGTTCCTATTTTGAAAAAAACTTCAGCCCTTCATTGCCTTTGGACGTTCATTCCAGTCCCTTCACCCTTCCATTGCAACTTCCAGCAGGGAGCCTCCAGAGAGCACCTAGGGCTTTGACATTGGGTGAGTACTGTTTTCGATGCCTCTTGCTCCATGGGTTCTATCTTTTAGTGCTGAGCTGCTAGTAGAGGCCAAGATGTACTGGGAGTACTTATGTAACAATACACGCAAAAGACATACCCTGTGCAAACAACTAGACATAACGGGGAAGATGATCGGAGGATAGGTGTCAACTTCTAGAAAGTGATCCATGAGGTCTGTTTTTCCTTCCTCACCACAACTTCACGATAATTGATTACTTGCACTGATTTTTGCTTCTTCTTGTTGCTGATTTCTTTTGTTTGTCAATTAGCACCTTTTTAACTAACAGGCATCTGCTCATGAATTTATTCTAATAAATGTGTTTAGGAGTGTGAACTACATCAGAGCAGGTGAAGTCAGTCTTTCTTTAAATCACAGCAGGAGCCTATTAAATCCTTGCATGGAGTGCCTTGGTGAAAGAGAAAAGAGTTCTGCTCTCCCCCAGCAAGAGGCTAACAGTAAGAGATCCTTTCATGTCCTTAGAGAGCACCAAAAGGTGCAGAACACAGCCACAGGAAATACTCAGAATTGTAGATAATGTTCACAGTTAATCTCTGAGGACTCTGCTTAACTAATGGAGTTTTAAGAAGGACTGTGTAAAATAACTGAAATGAAATATGGTGCTATATGCAATATAGATGCTGAAAATACATGCTGGGTTTTTAGTATCATTTTTATTTGTTTGAAAAATCACATTATATACCAAGAATTCCTCATCCGTACATTATGAGTGGAAATGCTAATTGTGAAAATATACAAAGCCATGTATCACACTGTTCTGTTCTATAACACACTACAAGAGACTGAGCAGTCTACACAGTGAAAATCTATTTTCTTAGCAGTCTGGAGGCCAGGTATGCAATCATAATGAGACCGAGAGCAATACTACTTATAATAATTAAACTAATGAAGATGAGATAGCTCATACAGTATCTGGATGTCTCCCAAAGACTCATGCACTCCTAAGTCGGGCTTTTTTTGAGGAGGTGAGATACAGGGTGTGTGAATACAGATTAAGGATGGGGACGAACTGGGTAAGTCCACTGACTGGTTTTTGTATGGTTATGGGTGTGGATAATGGAAAGTTCCACTCTGGCTGTGGGTGACACCCATCAGTGGACTTTTAGGCTAAATGAAATAAAAGGGAGCTTGCTGTCTTTTCTTTGCCTGCCTTCCACATAGTGTTTCTCCTCTGCCGCACCCCTCTCCCATGCAACCCTGCCTTGGGACTAACCAACTATGCATAGAAACCACTGCAAGCTGTGAGCCAGGTACACCTTCATCCCTTAAATCATGGGTGCCAGGTATTTTGGCTCAGCAGTGAAAAAGTAACAATGACAGGGGGTAATCCAAATATACAGTATAATTGACATAATTAAATACTTAAACCCTCAGATCAAAATTATACCGCTGTAATATATGAGGTAACATTTTTATGTTAACTAAATTTTAATGGCTGCTTGATATTATATCACATAGAACAAGCTTATTAACACACAAAAAAAGGCTCTGACCAACACTTTCTTAAGGGAAAATTAGCAGTATGCAAACTTTTAGCTAGAGAATGTCAAGATTATGTAAACAAAATATAGAAATAGTAATCCCTAACTAGAAATAATGGTTATTCAGCATAATTGTTTCAAGTTTGTACATCTTGCAGATTTTATAATGAGTTGGTACTGTTTTTTACAAGAGGGAAATCATGCAAGACCTTTAAAAACATTAAAATGTAATTCATTAATTGAAGATGAAATTACAATTCTTAAACTCTAGGTTATTTAAGAAGTCCCTCAGGGTCAGAAAGGTCTCAGCCATTGCAGCCCGGGAAGAAACTAAACAATCATTGTGCTTTCTGTCTGAAATATAACTGATTCTTTCCTGTCCTCTTTTATAGCTATATTCTTGGCCAAGAAATTAAGGTTGGTTTCTTATATCTAAGAAATTCCAAAAGCTGACTCCACAAAAGCAATGAAAATGCAGGAAACAAACAATCAAATTTTCAGGAAATGAATAAAAGGCTTGCGGTCATCTGAAGAGCTTTTGCTCACTGGGAAAGTCTGATTTGTGGTAAGAACAGTGAATTTCATTTCATTTTAATTGCCTCTAGCCGCATCTTCCACAATCCAGTTCTGCTGTAGCTATGAAAAGGACCCATTTGCATTCCCTCTGCTACAGAGACGGGCAGAGGCCCCATTTACAGACAGTTTTAGTGGATTATGCGTTCTGAAGGTCTGCGGCTCCCTGTTAGATCAGCTGAAGTGTCATGTCATTATTTTCCCTAATGCAGCAACAGCCTGGGCCTGAAGCTAATTCTCAGGGTGGATGTGGTTATGTGTGGCTGTGGTCCTATTCATGTTACCCGGGAACTGATATCAAGAAACTCTGGACTAAAGTAAAATGTTGAGAGGACAATCTAAGAAAGAGGTGGATTTCAGGGTTTTCAAAACACCGAAACACCAAACATATTCAAGGAAGGCAGAAAGTCACAGTCACTCTGAAAACAGACCTGATGGGACCCTCAGCTCTCATTCTCTGTTGGCGAAGGTAGAGCTGTACACCGCCCGGGGAGTGTTAAAGGCAGACCTCAACACAACACAGTGCCCCATGGAAAACGAAAAAGATTCGAAATTTGACATTAAGCATTTATCGAAATCTCTCCAGCTAACTAGTGACCAATAAGCTGTGGAATCAGAAACTTCAGGGCCACAAACAAGAAAGTTTATGGACTGAGCAGATGTTGTTTATATGAGTCACTGAAGACATAGCAATTACAATAAACAATGATAGTCACAGATTTTGAGCTAGAGATTTAGCTCAGCAGTGTAACCACCTACCTGGCAAGTGCAAGGTCATGAGTTTGATCTCCGGTACAAAAAAAAAAGTCACAGATTCTGAGCAAGAAAGTTGTTATCATTTACTGTCATCCCATTAGGATATTTGAAATCCAGTTTTCAACAAAAAATTCAAATTATTGGAAGAAATAGGAAATATGGTTAGAAAATTCCCAAATTCTAGAATTTCTAGAGTAAAATTTTAAACCAGTTATTTAAATATGTTCAAAAATCCAGAAATGAGGCACAAAGAATTAAAAGCATATATATGTGTGGTAGCATGCCAAAAATAATATCAATGAACAGAGAAATTTGTAAAATTAGTTAACATAAACATCTTGGATTTGAAAATTCACTTTTTAGAATACTATATTTCAAAAAACAAAAACAAATCCATGAATTTGAATAGATCACTTGAAATTATATGGTATAGGAAACAGAAAAATGAAGAGTGACAAAAATAAAAATAGCCTGAAAGAATTATAAGACAGCATCAGGAGGATTATTGACATACTGGATGATACAGATGGAGAGAAGAGAAAAAAATGGATAGATCCTATTTGAAGAAATAATGGTTTAAATTTTCCAAGTTGAAGAATAATATTAATTTTGCATATGCAAGAATCAGAATGAACTCCAGGGAAAATCTAAAGATACATACTGAATCACATTATTATTTGAAAATAAAGGCAAAAGATTTTCAAAATTGCAAAAGGGAAATAAACTTAAAAGGGAAGAAGTTCCAAAACATTGATTATATAATTTTTACCATACACCAAGGAAATAAAGGAGTCAGATATGGTGAAGCACCTTGTAACCCCAGCTACTTGGGAGGCTGAGGCAGGAGGAGTCAAACTTAAGGCCAGGCTGGGCATAATAGCAACATAACATGATTCCACCTGAGAAAGAGAAAAAAGAGAAAGGGAGAGATAAAAAGGAAGGGACAGAAAGGGGAAGAAAGGGGCAAGAGAGAAGGAAAGAGAAGCAAAGAAAAGGAAAGAAAGGAAAGGAAAGGAAAAAGGAAAGGAAGAGAGAGAATGGAAATTGAATACAAAGACTATAAAATAACATAACAAAATTGCTGAAAGAATACTTAGCAGCCAAAGAATCTCTAAGTAACAAAACTACAAATTAAAAAATGCAACAGAAATTATGATGTCTTCAGATAATAAGTCAGAAAGCTTGATTCTGCAAGCCTTGCTCTACAATAAATGCAAAGTGGAGCCACTGGACTGGAGATGGAGACACTGCAGTGAATCAGTTCACATAAAGAAGAAGGTAACTCTGGAAAGACAGCTACACAGGCAGATGTAAGTGACAGTCAAGGCATTTCTTTCCCGTATTTTTCATCCAATTTAAAAGACAACTACATAAATAAAATTGTTATTCTAGGTTATGAGCAAATTGCTGTACATAAAATGTTATCTGTAGCAATAATTATATACAGCGTGGGGAACAGAGATATATGAGAGCAGTATTTCAGCATATTGTTGAATTTAAATTTGTATTCATACAAATTAGACTATTGTAAAATAAGACTGTGACTAAATCCCCAGAGTATCCATGAAGAAAATTGCGTAGCATATAAGGACCAAGAAAAACCCATCAAAGTTAAAATAATCACCAAGAAAATACAGGAAGGAATTGGGAGATAAAAAGGACCAGCACTTAGAGAAAATAAAAAGAAAAATTGTCAGTTTTTTCTAACCAGTATTCACTATAAAACATATAAAAGCATCATACTTTTTAATTAAAATGTAGAGAGAGCAGAGTAGGTTTTTTAAATGATCCTATATACTGTCTATGAGACTCACTTTGGATTTAATTATATAAGTAGGTTGAGAGCTTTATACATAAAATTACATTTAAAAACTTCGTTATATACAATATTTGAAGGAAAGAAACAACTGTGTCATCAGATAAGATATACTTTAAAAATTAAATGAGAAAGAAGACATAAGGCAGTTTAACACTTTTAATGGATCAAAAAGATATAGGAATTACAACATACGATTTTGTCAAAAGATTGCTAACATATAAAATAAAATCTAGTAGAATTAAAGGAAGAAACAGACAAGTCAGCAATAATAGTTGGGCCTTGAGTACTCCACTTTCAGTAATAAATAACGATTACACACTGTGGAAACATCAATGAGAGGACAAACGATTTGACCAACACCATTTGCTAAAACAAGCGTTAGATATATCTGCAGAATAATCTACTAACAACAGCAGAAAACTAATCTTTTTCAACTGCACACACAATACTCCCCAGGATAGATTATATATTAATCAACAAAAGCATCTCAATGAGCATAAAACTACAGCCATAATAGGGCAAAATCAGATATTCTTAACACAGAGAAAATTGGCATAGTCACAGAGATATAAAAAATTAGCACATTCCTAAATAGCTAGCACATAAAGTAACAAATTTCAAGAAAATTTAGAAAAAACTTTAAAACCAATGCAAATGCAAAAATAAGGTATCAAAATCATGAGGCGTACAGCAAAACCAGTGTTCAGAGAACAACTTAAAACTATAGGTGCCTATGTTTTAGAAAATTTTAAAAAATCAATTAGATAAGCTAACATATAGAAAGAAATAAAAAAGAAGTACAAATTAATCTGAAAACAAAAAGGTAGTAAGGAGCAGAGCAGAAATGAATGGAGAACTGAGAAACAACAAAGAAAATCATCAGAACTTAGAAGTTTCTTCATTGAAAAATAATCCTTGTGATCCAAATAATTTCAGCGGTCCATTGCTTTTGTAAACTTTGATGTTCTTTTATCTCATTTTCCTTCACTTTTCTTTAATCAGTGTAGATCTAATAGAGTCCTCTGGAAAGTATTATAACATTGTTAGATTGAGAATAATCATCAGATTATTGTGCAGGTCTCAAATTTATCAGAATACATAAAAATCTTTCAGCTGATATCTATGGATGAGATATGTAAAATCACAGCAGGCAAATGCTATTTTAGATTTTAGGATATTTTGTTTATACCAGCCACACTAAATAAATAAAATATGCAGACAAATAAGTGAGAAATTATGAATACTAGAATACTGACAGATTTGAATGCATGCTGATACCTGTTAAAAAATGGATGTTTGGAAACAACTTTTAAGAGGAACCAGTAAACAAATTGGTAATATTTATAGGAATAATGGACAGATTAAATTAAGTATATACATCGAGAAAATAAAAATAATTTATATTGATCATGCAACAAGAGCAGATAACTAAAAAGAATCCCAAGACAATTTATTTTGACTTTTTGAATAGTTAGTAATTGATTTGATTTTAGGTTGATAAATTAATTTTGTATAATGCCTCCCAAATATTTGAGCTAAATAATGGAAAATAATATTCAATAATTAAATACTGAAAGTCACTTCAATTTTTTGTTTTTTTGGGGTGGTTTTTGGTAATGGGGATCCAACTCATGACCTCACACTTCCACACTTACCAGGCAGGCACTTATGCTGCTGAGCTAAATCCCTAGTCCCAATCACTTCAATTTTTAACCATGAGCTTTAAGTCAAATTTTCATTGAAAATGAATGTTGAAAAATAAATTTGAATATTCATGCTTGTTAAATAATTTTTTTAATGTTTTGCATTTAGTTTTCAGTACATTTTCCTCAGTAAATTGAGCTGGATATTATGAAAAAGAAAAATGAAAGCAAAAGCGGTTTCTAGATCTGACATCTAAAAGACTGATGAAGCCTAAGCAGTTTGAAATACATGTATTACTTTTTCTTTTACCAAAACTAAACTACAAATAAAATTCTATACATGCAAATATGAATCTCTCAAGATTTAGATATTGTATATTTCATAGGTAAACTGATCAAAATCCTGATACATTTTCCTAGACTTCCACCTTTTTAGAAAAAGAGTCTCCATAACATTGCTCTTAAATATCACATATATTATAAAACCAATCAAAAGATTGAAAGCATTACAGGACTTCAACACCAGATAACAGGAAATGAACAATGGTAACTCTAAAACCTTGTTTTCTTCAAAACAGTTGTCTATACCATCACACATAATAAAATCAAATAAAACACAACTGAATACAACCAATCAAAACAAAATAATTAAAGCATTATAGGACTTCAGACCAAGATGATAGGAAATCGGCAATGGCTACCATAATGTCTGGTGTGTGAAGATATGGACAGCTATTTTGAAGAAAACAAGAGACATTATGGTAGCCACTGTTGATATCCTGCTGTCTTGTGTTGAAGTCCTATGTTGCTTACATTGTGCTGTTCTGATTTGTTTTATTTTATTCTCTTTGAAATAAAAAAATTGTAAATATCACATAATTTTGCACTGTAGTCATTTTATCCTATCAATCCCTTAATATAATTTAAAAAATTATAATTAGCCCATAATTGAAGCAATGGCATAATGAGCAAGAATAATTTTAATAAAATGATTATTTCTCCTAGTTATTAAATGAGGGTACTGTGGATTCATAAAGCAAAATCCTTAACTTTCCACTTACTGATGTGGGAGAATAACTTCTTGATTGAGTTTCATTATTTTTTTCCAGCCCTAGGGATTAAACTCAGGATCTTGCATTTGCCGGGCAGATGCTCATGCCGCTGAGCTATATCCCCAGTCCAAGTTTCACTACTTCTAAGAGGAGTATGTGATAATGTCTTTCTTATAAGTCTTTCTGTCATATAACAAAAAAAAATTAAAATTTTGATACTTTGTGATTACTCTTAGTGTATTTGAATCACTGATAAACAAATGAACAAGTCATCAGACAGATGAATAATTCTTTAAGCCCAAGTGTATAATAATGTTGAATTAAAAAGTTAATTATAAAATTGAAGGTCTAGAAATTTAAGGACATTCTTGGTTCTTCATATAAAAGAAACCATAGATATTTAAGTTTGTGTGTCTGATTTATCTCACTTTCTATTACAGCTTCAAGTTATATCCATTTTTCTACAAATTTCTCAAATTTATCTTCATGATGGAGCAGTATTCCATTGTGTGTAAATGCAGCATTTTCTTTATGTATTCACCTATTGATGACTATTTGGATTCTTCTAAGATGTAGCTATCATGAATTGTGGTGCTATAAACATAGTCATGTATGTGTCACTATAGTATGATGCCTTTAACTCTTTTGGAAGATACCTAGAAGCTGAATATCTGTGGCAAATGGAATTTCGGAGGGACAGAGGTAGATGATTCTCAAAAGGAAAAAGGATAGAGATGGAGAAAGAAGGAGGGAAATAAGATATAAACAGTTTAAAAGAAAAGTAATTGGGATGTATATCTACATCTACCAATTCCATACAAGGAATATGGACACTAGGTACTACCCATATGCACCAATAAACTAAGATAAAAAAGATTTAATGAGAAACAAAAGTTTTCTTAGCACATTCCTCTTGCAGTTAATGAGGTAAGGTTCAGTAGTGAATATTTAAAAGCTTTGGCAACAACAAAATTCATCTTTATGCACTTTGGAGAAAATAGGTAGATACTTTCTCTTAAATTAGTCTTAGATTTTAATGTATTGAGACTATATTTTCTCCAAATTCAGATCTAATATTAGTCCTGTGGTAGATGTCAGTGCTAGAGTGTTTGTCCAGCATGTGCAAGGCTATGAGTTTCAGCAACAGCTATACACACATCAAAACTATAATCTGGCATCACAGTTCTGATTTATTAATTTATTTGGCCTTTTTTCTGATATACAAAAGTCTGTGAATAGCTACTGTCATGATAAATTTGTGAACCCAACACAGGACCTAATATTAAGTTTTAAGATATTAATAAAGAGAAGGCATGATTGAAAAATGGGATGAATATCTAATTTTCAAAAACATTATTGCTGTAAAAGCCACTGTCATTCATCTCCCTCAAAAGATTTTTCCCTCACTTTACACGCGCCCATCCTTCTTGCTCCTGTCACTTTTTGAAGCAGTTCTGCAAATCTACTTTCATATCTGTAGTTGTATATTCATGACAATGTGCTCACTTTATTCCAAACACCTATATTTCATGGTCTTCTGGGCTTTGGAGAAAAGCCACGACTCACACAGCGCCGGATGCTGATAAGGACCACCACACAGTTTTCACCAGCCTGTCTTTCCACTGACCGGCACTCCCCCACCGGTCAGTGGGGAGTACCGGTCCCCACTGACCGGTACTCACTGTTTTTTTTTTTTATTACAATTCATAAAGTCACTCATGAAAAATGGCTTCCCGAACTGCTTCATAAAGCAGCAAGAATTATGAGAATAGCATTTTTGAACCGTGAGGGGTGTATTTTGAGGACAACTAATGGCAATTGTCCTTCGACTCTGATTATTATTTTTTTAATTTAGACATTAACAGTATATTTTGATCACCTCTTGTTTGTACAGGTCTGAGTGAGAGAAGCCAGGATCCTAAGTCCAAATTACACTGTTCAGAATTATAGGCAAACCCAAAGATGTTCCTACATCAGGGACAATAGTTAAATGAATCCCTTAGGATGCAGACACAGAATTTAAGAGTCAGGGAAGAGAATCAAAGCCTAGGTTTGAAATACCTTGGTGTTGCAGCTTTAGTTATCTGCTTTCTCTGTCCTCTTCTGTATGAAGAACTATCCCTTATACCCTTGGCAGTCAACTAGTCCCGGACCCTGGCAGATAAATTTCCTAGTAGCCTCAGAAAACGGAATTGATCACTGAAATTCCAGGATATAGCATTGGATTTGACAAAATTTGTCATTATAGCAAAAACTCCCCCTTGATGTTATGACTAGGAATGCAAAGCCCAATGAAATGTGTTTAATATTCACAGGAGTATTCAACACTGGATGCCATTTTGAAAAGTTTATCTAAATAAAGTTTCTGGAGAATAGAATTGCTTAGACCATGCCATCTTCTGCTATAAAACAGCTATGAAAGTAATTGAAACTATGAAGTATTTTATTTTCTTAGTAATACTTTCTTCCTAAATAGACTCCAAGTAGCAATCATGAATTGTAAAGTACTGCACTGAAAATGGTGCTATCTCTAATCTGAGTGAAAAATAAAGGCCTCGTTCCAGGCTTCTGAGATGTTACTGTTTTGAAGTGTAGGGACACACTCTTCCAACTGGCTTTAACAGTATCATTATTAGAGCATCAACTTGAACAGATGGATTCTTGGATTAATAGATTGAAAAGACCAGCTGATGTGTTGGCTCAGTATGTTTCATCAACCATAAGGTAACGAGTTTGAAGTCACTGTGGTGATGTTACTGACCCAATTACTGTCACCTTCATCTGATAGTTCAAAGGAAATAGAAAAAAACTTTCATTCTCCATCCAAAGTCAGCAAGCTTTCCAAAAGCTAAGCTAATTGCTCTGACTTCCTTTTATGATGCTTTGATTAGAATATAAATGAGACATTAATGGCACAAACAAAACAGAAAACACAGTGTCCATGGAAAAAGATATAACCATAAAAATGGAGGGGTTGAAAGTACAGATCCACTGACTTCTCTTTGTACTCATCTTTTTTTGTGGATAATTGTACATTTGATGCTTTAGTTATACTGAATTAGTTGAAGTTCTTAGAAATAACTGTGCCTTCTTTTATTTCCAAATAGATATGTGGGAGTTTATAATACTCATTCTACTATCTAACATTTTTTTAAGATCTTCATACCTGTTCACACCTGTGGCATTGCCTAAGATCACCTTAAGATGGTGTGTCTTTTGCTGTATTTCTCCAAATAATCTCCAAATTACCAAGTGCAACTATTACACAGAGCATCATAGGAAACTTATGGAAGCTACATATGTGCCAACTAAACTCTTACACAGATATTTAAACAAAAGAACAGCAAAAGATCCGCGGTGAAAAACTGAGCCCAGAGGAAAATAGAACTTAAAAATCACAAAGAACTTATAAATTCAAATTAGTATCCTGGATGACTTTCAAGAGGATACTGTATCCATAAAAATTTTGTTTAAAAAAGAAAGAAAGAGAGGAATTGAGAGAGAGAACAAGAATTCCTAACAGTCAGATGCACACATCTTGCAAAGGCACAGCTGAGTTAAGATGAATGAGCAGGGCCTGCGGGTGGGTTAGGGGCAAAACGCAGAGCCAGTTGGAAGCATTTGAGCTAATAAAGTCTCTAACTACCTACATCACAGGCAGGTGATTCACAGCCAGTCTACCTTTCAAGCCCATTAATGCCCTGTTTAAAATATCCAGGAGATAGATTACTACACTAACTACCCTGCACACTGCATTTACAGGGAGGATTTAGCAAAATACTGTCTGCTCCAATAAATCACACTATGAATATTGATTGTGGTGCCCTCTCCTTATCTAAAAGTTTTATGTGGATTATAAAAAAGCAAGGACTATTTTAGTGGAAGGGTTTGTAGGGAAAGGATCTTGTCCAGAAAACAAATCTACAGACATGTTCTAAAATATACGAGGCCAGTGTTTATACAGTGAAGGATGAATGTACAACATAGCAGTGCCACCTGGGACCGATTTATTTGATACTATAGAAGTGTTAAACTCCCTTAAATCAATAGCTTGCAAGACAGCAGAAGGTTAGGTGTAATAAGTCATCATCTTAATGAAATAGATTATTCTAAAACTATTAAACAAGCAGTTGGTGTCAGGAAAATTGTTCACTTTTCAGAGCTAAACAAAACCATCTATTTCAGAGGAGAGAAATCAATAGCCACCCATGGCCTGCCATGTAGCTTGAATATATAGATAGATCTATAGTTAAAATTGCTTGTTGGCAGCTGGATGGGTTATACTCTCTTCACTGTTACTTAACTTTTGAAAAATACGGAGTTTGCTGCAGAAGAGAATAGAAAGAAGTGGTTTCCTACTCCCTTGTCTCCATTTGTCTCCCCCATTTTCTTTCTTCTTTTCCTCTTTGCTCCCTTTTATGGAGTCTCCGTTATGTGATAAAAGGCAATAAATACTTTCTTGGGTGATTCATGAAGATGACTTTAGTTAATATTTAAAGCAATGCTAAGCAACACAGATTATTACTCTGTGCCAGTCTAAAAAATAGGAGTGGCAATTCATGATTTCTGGGTCTCTGGCTGGCAATCAGTCAGTCTAGGGCCTTTTCTTCTCTACAATGTCATGAACCAATTCTCCTACTAAATCTTCTTTTTTATATCTATCTATCTGCATCTGTAAATAGATAGATACAGATAGATAGTCAGATAGATATATATTTTACTGCCTCTTTTTCTCTGGAGAAGTTTGGCTACTATGATGGACGTTCATGATGCTCATACAATCAACCTGATAGTAAACATTTAGAAAGTGCGGAATTGAGCAGGGAATTTAAAATTTGAGTGGGCTTTATTTTACACCTGGCTATCTAGGAAACACTCGTCTATTATTTTCATATGGTGCTGCTTGCAGGTGCCTATTTCTTTTAAGTGACACAGTGCGGTGTCCTTGCCTAGGAACAGAGTTCCCAAACAGAAATTCCCTAATGTCATTATCAAAATGATCATGGGTATAGAAAGTAATGATCCAGATTCCTCCAGCCAACCTGGAATAACAAGTGAGGTTTTTAGAGAGGAATACTGGAGACTTTGTTTTGTTTTGGTTTGGGGTTTCCATAGAGCATTTAAGGAAAATATTAAAATGACGTATGTCTTAAGCTGCTTGCCATAATCCAGGTATTCAGAAATTTGCTTTTCAAGTCTCACAGCTCTGCATTAGTGAAGAAGAATGAAAACTCAGTTCCTTTCCTTTAATATCACATTTTTTTTCTTCTACTTCACTGCATTTTCTTATTCTCAACTCATATGATTTTTATTAATGCCTTTGATATATCTGTACCAACTAATTCCTCAAATAATGTTAGATTGTGCTTTATGATAACTTATATACTGTGGATTGGTAAAACAGAATATCAGAGGTGTTTGTATGTGTGGCATAGTTTTCCTGAAGAAGTGCTGTTTGAGGTGATTCTTGGACCCTTAAAAAGCATGAATTAGGTGCAGAAGATAAGGTTATTGCACATTTAAAACAACAGCGTGGGCGAAGATCCTGAGACAGCCGGACAGAATGAGCCAGAATGGCTGAACAGATGGAAGGAAGAGACTTGTAAGGCTTATAGTGGGAACAGTTGAGAGAGAAACTGAAAGGCAAAAATCTGAGCCTAAATAACACCCAGCTATGTGTGGTGCTGATAACACTGAGGTGTAATAGTTCACATTAAAGGACCTAGAAGGATAAAATGAAGTTCCCTTCAGGGAATGTGAGTAAAGGTGACCAGAGAATAAATCTGAATGACAAAAATAAATGTGCAGAAAAAGAATTGGACTTCAAAGCTCAAAAAACGAAGCTTTCCTTAATCACAAGGTAAAATATTTGGAAACTTTAATAAAGATGCATTCAAGGAAATACACACAACTTCTAACTATCCGGAATCACTGGCTCCTCCCCCCACAGCCCTTTGATGGATTGCATAACAAACTCATATGAATCTACACCAAGTATTGTGAAGCATGAACTCCAAATAAATGTATCTTTTACGACTTAAGACACATTTTTATAAGGTAACAAGTGGTAAAGTGTTATTTGCTTCTGTGTTTAGTTTAAGTAGAAGGGCTTTCCCAAATAGCTTTATGTAATTTAGGTATTTTTCATGTCTGGAACTTTTAAATAATTGATTTTTCTCCCTTCTATCATCCTTTATTCTTAGCGAGTGCTGCTCCAATTTGAAACACTCATTGTAATACAATGTAGCCAAAAAACAAGGCATAAGTTTCAGTGCCCATGTCTGTCAGTGAATTCACCCTTGAAAATGAATATGCACATAGAAAATGTGTCAGTGATAAGGGACATCTATTTGTGACAGAGACAAAGTCATCCCATGCTGGCTGTAATACGGGGTTTAACACTGAGGGAGGGATCTTGTCTTGCCAGTTGTGTGGTCTCAGTCAAGCAGCACCCCTTCCTGTGTGCTCCCATTCTCCTTTTGAATGGGACCCTGGTAACTAGTTAGAGATCAGGAGGCTGAACATGTCAGTGGCACCAGCAGATTGTCAGCGAGAGCTGCAGCTTTCCTTTCTAACAAGTCCTCCTAAGCTAAAGGGTTCCTGAGTAGGCAGTGTGTATCAAGGGTAATAGCTGGCAAGTTCTCAGTTTTACTCCGGTCTGTTTGGTGAGCACAGAGGGATAAGCTGCTATTGAGAATATCATCCCCCCCCCCCCCATTTCTCAACACTGCTGAGACTGAAAGAGCAACCACCTGGGTTTTTCCTGGGACATTGGGACCCTCTGCCTCCTGCTCGCCTTTCTGCACAGCCCACTGAACCAGCTCTGCTTATCAGCACTGTGCTCCAGAGTTCTGCACAAACTGTCAGGAAAGCAACAATAAAGTTATTAGCATTTAGTTTTCAGTGAGCATCATAATTTTCCACTCTGTGCCTAGAAGAACTTTCCCTATGGTCTGTAAATTAGGAAGACATTTCAGCACTTACAAAAATCACCAAAATTAGATTCCTGGATGCCAGGTTGGCTTACAAAATGAAATGAGTAGTGATTCAATGAAGGATTTATGCTTTCTTTTCTTTTTCTTTTTTCTTTTTTTCCTGTGGGCAGGGCTTTCATTAGAATTCTTAAAATCAGAAACAAAATTTTAAAATATCATGAAAATTTATTATAAGCAGAAATCCTTGCATTCTCGTTCCCCTTGCTTGGTATAAAGAGATGTAGGAAAAATGATGACTCACAAGCAGCGTCCAGATAATGGATTTGTCCCCTGCCTCTGGAGACAGCATGGCCTGTGTGTTTGCCCTTCTCCTTATCTTTCACGCTCCCATGTGCCCATAGCCTGCTTTTTACTCTGATTTATTTATTTTTTTTTAGTTTTTATTTTTACTAGAACATATTGGTTACATGATAATTACATGATAGGGACTTGGCAAATGTACACAATGCATCTTAATTCCTTTTTTGCCCTCTATGTCTCTCTTCTCTCCTTGCTCCCTCACTCTTTTGGTTCCCTTTCCTAAACTACCAATTTAGGTCAAGTTAACAGCTCAGTGTGTTACTCTGCACATTTTATTCATCATAACTACATTGTTCTTACCTCCACTGTGACTAACGTGAATTTACAAAACTTGGATTAAGTTGTTTGCCTAAGGACTCTTTGTGGATGTGTGTAAATTCTAATCCAGAAACACCCAGCCCTATAATTAGGCTTCTACCCCTCTGCTCTTTACCTTTTTTCCCCCTTACTCCCTTGCTGAGCATAAATAGATTGCACAGGCCTGTTCTGCTCCAGCGTTTGGATGGAGACAGAGGTTCATCATATCAGATTACAGGTTAGCATGATCGTTTGATTAGTAGAAAGGCAGGCTGCATTCACTTTGGGCTTCTGACCCATTAGCTTTGTGGCTTTATCTGGCTTAGTTAAATCCCTGTTTTCACATCAGAAGCAAATATAATACTTAACTTTTTAAGTTTTACTTATTTCACTTAACATCATAGTCACCTGTTTCATACATTTTCCTGCAAATGAGAATATTTCATTCTTTTTATGGCTGAGTAACATTCATATACATTATTCATCTGTTGACAGGAATTTGGAATGCTTCCACAGTTTGGCTGCTTCTCTCTAAGCATGCATCTGCATCTGTCACATTGTCTTTGTTTTTTCAAGATGATATCCAGGGGAGGTAGAGCTGGGTCAAACAGTATCTTTAGTTTTAGGTTTTTGAGGAATCTTCGTACTGATTTCCACAGCTCTCCTGGTGATGTACATGCCCACCACAAATGCGGCAGGTTTCCTTTTCTCCCACCATCTCACTAGAATTCTTTTCTTTTGATGATAGCTATTCTGATGACTGGGATATGATGGAATTATAATGTAGTTTTGATTTATATGTTTCTAATAATGGCTAAATACATTGAACATGGCTTTGTTGGCCATTTGTTCTTTTTCTTTTGTGATGTTTTGAGAAGTATCTTTTCATTTGCCCATTTTAATTAGGTCATCAATCTGGGGGCATTTAATTTTATTAAGTTCTTTGTATATTCTAGGCATTACACCTCTACCTGAAGAGTAGTCAGCACACAGGTTTCCCATTCTGCAGTTGGTTTTTTCAGTCAGTTGACTGTTTCTTTTGCTGCTCAGAGCTTTTTTAATTGGTGTATTATTTCCCGTGTTATTGCAGTACAATTAAGGAAGTCTTGCCTGTCCTTGTACCTTCAGGTGTTTCCTATATACTACCTTCCAGAAGCTTCGATATTTTTGGTTTTATGTGTAGGGCCTTGAACAATTTTGATCTGTCTTTCATATAGGGTTGGAAAGGAGTTTCTAGTTTCAATCTTCTGCCAGGGGTTATCTAGCTTTCGCAGCACCCCATTTGTTAAGGAGCTTGTCATTTCTCCAACATGTTTTTGGTCCCTTGGTCAAAAACCAGATATGTAGCTATAGTTGCATTGATTTGTTTCTGTGTTTTCTGTTGGATTTCATTAGTTTGCATGTCTGTTTTGTGCTAATGCCATCTTGTTTTTGTTACTAGGATTTTGTAGTATAGCATGAAATCCAGTATTGTCATGCTTCCAGCTTTGATTATTCGGCTCAGAGTTGCTTTGGTTAGCAGAGGATATAGTTCAGCAGCACAGTGCCTGCCTGGTGCTGAGTTTGATTCCTGGTACAAAATGAAGCGGAAAAAGCAAGCAAGCAAGAAAGAAAAAATTGCATTGCGTTTATGGATAACGGCTATGGGTAATGTGGCAATTTTAGTGTCACCATTTAATGCTTGTGAATATACTGGGTATCTCATTTTCTAATGTCTTCTTAAATTTCATTTGTTAACATTCTGTGATTTCAAGTAGTATATTAAACAGAAGTATTGAGAATAGACACTTTTGTATCATTCCTGATTTTAAGGAAATATTTTCAGCTTTTTTCCATTCAGTATAATCTCTGTTGTGGGTTTTTGTTATATATAGACTTATATCAATGTGAGGTAAGATTATTTGTGCCTGTTTTTATAAGGATTTTTATCATGAAAGGATATAGACATCTGTTTTGAGATAGTCATGAATATTATCGTTGATTTTGTTTATGTGTTATGTTATATTTGTTCATTTGTGTATATTGAAGCATCATCCCCACGATGAAACAGACTTGGTCATAGAGAATAATCTTAATTTATTTTATATCTTTATTTTTTGAGGGGGCATCAGGAATTGAACTCAAGACCTTGTGCTTATCAGGCAAGCACTTCTCTGCTGATCTATTTTCCTGGCCTCTTCAATGATCTTTGTAATGTGCTGGTGAAATCTTTATGCATGAAGCCTATTGAGAACTCATGCCTCCACATGAACCAGAGGTATTTGTCTATGACTTCTTTTATCTTGAATTCTTATTTGGTTGGGGAATAAAAGTAATGTTTGTTTCATAGAATGAATTTGGAAGCATTCCTTTCCTTTCCATTACATAAGAAGCATTGGTGTTCATTCCCCACAGGTGAGTAAAACTCAAAAAGAAAGCCATATGGTTGTAGACTTCTCTTTGTTGGTAGTGTTTTATAAAATATCAGCTAGTTAATATCTTGCTATTTCACTATTCCAGAAAATGAAAGAGCAATGAATTACATACTTTTATAGTCTAGAAAAATTAATTCTTAATGATAACTAGTTTAATCCTAAAAGTATATATATATATATACTTTTATATGTATATATTTATATTATATATATGAAAAAATAAAAGGAAAAGAAATAAAATATAAAAGGAACTTATGATAACTAGTTTAACCCTAAAAGTATATATATATAGACTTTTATATGTATATACTTATATATATGAAAAAATAAAAGGAAAAGAAAATATAAAAGGAAGGACACAAGAAAAGAAGGATAATATAACAAAATGTTGCAGGAGCAAAAAATGCACTAAACTTGTTTATGCAGTTATCTTCATATGCACATAACTAGATTGATCCTAATAAAATGAACCAAATACAAAGGAGCATAAAGGGAAAAGAAAAGCAAGTGAAGAAAGAAGAGGAGAGGAGGAGGGGAGAGGAGAAGAGGAGGAAGGGAAGGGAAGGGAAGGGAAGGAAAGGGGAAAGAGAGAAAGGAGGGCAGGCAAGGGGAAGGAAGAGAGAGAAGGGAGGGGAGGGAAGGGGAGGGGAGAGACAGCAGGCAGAGGAGGGCAGAGGAGAGGCAAGGAGAGAAATCATCCTGTTAGGTTGCTTAGGATGAGTATCTTAGGGTGGCTGGACAGCATCATAAACTTTGGAGTGCCATGCTCACCGTATCTGTGCCGCTGGTGCCAGCTAAAATAAAGCACTATATTCCCCCCCCCTTTGGAGGTGTCTCATTTTGGGGGTACCACAAAGATAACATTATGCGATATATTAACTAGCGTTAATTACTTACTACTTTTTAAATTCTGTATTGTTTCTATCTTATTTTTTGGTTTGCTTTTTTTAAAAAAATAAAACATTTAATAAACATCATCATAATGAAATGATATATGCTTTTCATTTTAAATTAAAATAACTCATATCTAGATTCTAACAGTGATTAATTCTGGGAGACAGTGATATAGGAGAATGAAACTCCCGATCTGCTATGTCCATGAGTTCGTGTTCCCTAAAATTGAAGAATGAATTTTAGAAACAACAGAGGTGAAGAGTAGAATATATTTATTGAGAGAAAGCTTCTGTCTGAAGAGACACACAAGGAGGTGCAGAGTGGTTTGCCCAGGACTCTGTCTTTTCCAGGGACTTTTATAGAGTAAAACCATGGGTTCAAGGTGGGGGAAGACTGGGAACCCACAAGCCAGATGGGCATGAGGTGGGACATAACTATAGTTAGCCAATAAAATCAATAGACTAGGTAAAATTGATTACATTAGGGACAAATGGGAAAGCAAGTCACTTAGGAAGCAGGCATTCCTGGGGTTGTGACCTTACCATAGAAGGATGGGATAGTGGCTCCAGGGTAAGAGGAAACTAATTAGAATATCAATCCCCAGGATGAAGATGCATTTGTTTGATCCTTTATCTTGAGATCTGGCCCAAAGCAAGAGGTGTGTTTCCTCCGTCTTTTTTTTTTTTTTTTTTTTAATTTGAAAGAGAATAAAACAAAAGGGGGCAGTACAGAGCAGATCAGAACAGGACAACATAGGCAACACAGTACTTTACATTAAGACAACTGGACATCAACAGTAGCTAACACCATATCTCTTACTCTGCTATAGTTGAGCATAGTTTCAAATACAATAATTTCAAACATAACACAATAGTATAAAGCCATGCATAGAGTGAAAGAATTACAGGGCTTTCTGAACCGAATAACAGAAAATGATCAATGGGTACTATAATATCTCATTTTCGATAAAAAAAAATTTTTGTTTGAACTATCATACATATTCAAATTCCAGTAAGACACAGTGTGATAGATAGAACCAACAGTAGTAGAACAAAAAAAGGAGGTAGGACTTCTAAGAAGGATGATATTAAATTAGCAATAGCTGTCATGTTTTCTTCAAAACAGCTGTTCATATCATCACGTATGATATAGTCAAACAAAACAGGATAAAACCATTCCAACTGATGATTGAAAATTTTGAAAGACTTCAAAGCTATGAGATCTGGCCCTCAGCAAGAGGTGTCTCCTCCAAGGTCATCAGATATTTGGTCCTCTGTGCCAGCTTCTTCGAAGGCCTAACCCTGTCTGACTCCCTGTAATATTTCTAACTGGCTCAGCTGCCTGTAAAACAGGCAAAAGGGTTCCTTCTATATTCTTCTTTGTAAATTTTTGTGTATTTTTCTTTGTAACTTCTGTGTAATTTTCAACTTAGAACCAGAAAATGGTGAAATGTCTGGGGTAATTATATAACATTTGTCCCTGAAATCTTCCAACTGTGTTCATATACCAGGCACTGGAACTTACAAAGGGAAGTACAGATCAAGTCTGTGGAAATGGAGCAAGTTCTACAATGCATATGGCAGTGATTCATTCCTGAATTTATGCCTCAGCATTATAAATTTTTCTGTTTATATGTGTTTTCTGCAGAGCAGGAGGCTTTCAGGAAAAACGAATTAGTCTTATTTCTTCTCATCCTGATACAGTGTAAGTGTTTAAGGGTTTCTTGAAAGGAAACAAACTGTCTGAACTCTACCACTGACCAGTTGTAAGGTCTTTGCCTGAGGGTTTATCTTTGCCATGTAATGTCAGATTGTTCTTTTTGATAAGAACTCTTTTAATCACTGTTTTTAAAAATAATGTAGTGTAATCTGCATTGCTCTGTGAATCATATCTCCAGATGTCAGAAATCTTTAGAGACTTCAAGATAGGCACCTGGGTTTCTTCCAAATAGAAGCAGGAATTCAGAATCTCATCACATGCTTCATTTAATTACTTGCCAATTCACAGGTCTGAGTTTCTCATGGTGCTAATGGAGCCCTCCAGAAAGCTTAGAGAGTAGTATAAAATGTCCTGATATTTTAATGTGGCTGAGACTAGTGAGTGTTAGATATAATTTAATCTATAGGAACTAATAGCTTTTGAAATAATGGTTCCTCTTGACTATCAACTGGAAAGCTACTCAGAATAATTGGACACATATTCCAACTCAGAAAAATGTTGTCTATTTCATATGTTTTTGATTTAAAATCTGGAAAGATTGGTTTGCAATTTAGTAACACCAGTGTGCTACACACAATTACAGCTTAACTTAGTTATAAATTTTTGAATTATTAAGTGCATGTAAATGTTAAATCATGCATATAGGTCCTGGTATAGTTTTTTGCATTTTTATATCTTAATACCTTTATATATTGAGTTATACATATATAACTTAATTAAATACACTAATTTTTAAGAGCAAGAAAGGTGAATGAAACTAGTAATATGTTATGATAGGACAAGAGAAAAATTTGTGAATTCACAAAGAAGGAGTGATTGTGTCACACCCAGCCAAGTTAGTTAGAAATATTATAGGCAGGCAGACAGGACTGGATTCTCAAAGGAGACAATGCAGAAGCCCAGGTATCTTGCGATTTTGGAGGAGACAGACCTTCCTAGCATGGGCCAGGTCTCAAGACAAAACGCAAAACAAGTGCAACCACATCCTAAGAATAAACATCAGGGATTGATATTCGAAATAGACATGTATCACCTTGAAGAAGCCAGGAGTCAGCCTCCCAATTCCCTGAAGGAAAACACAGCTCTTTAAGCATACCCAATTGCTATGTGACTCACTTCCCCATTTGTCCCCAATTTAATCAATTTTGCACTCTTAATCTGATTTGTTGACTATATTTCTGTCCCATCTCATGCTCATCTGCCTTGTGAGTTCCCAGTTTTTCCCGCCTTGGACCCATTGCACCTTGTGGTTTTGCTCTATAAAAGTCCCTGAAAAAGACAGTCTTGGGCAACCCACATAGGACCCCTTCCATCTCTCTCCTAGATAGGAAGCTTTCTTTCTCTCAATAAATATATTGTGCTCTTAACCTCCATTGTCAGACCTCTCTATACAGAGTGACTTCACTTAACCCTTTTTGTCTCCTCCTGCCTGTGGTACTGCATTAGCCAAAATTTGTTCCTAGAACTAAGCACTGAACGTGAACTGAGGCAGAAGGAGCTCCAGGAAATTCAAAGGATGAGTATAAATGATGATTTAATTTATTTGCTCGACTTTGTTTCTATTCCTTTGAAGAACTTATTGAGTTCTATTAAGTTCCTATGACTGGCTTAGAGGAAGCATTACATATTAGCAGTTATGGTATTTATAGTTGTATCTTTAAATTCCAGTGTCTGGGGAGGGCTGTGCAGGATGACTTCTGTGCCACATTGTGAGGTGCTGGATTGGGCAGCAAGCTTCTGCTCCGCTGGAACCCGCAGCTTGCCCTGACCCCAACTCAGTGTGGATACAGAACTAAGGAAGCAGTTTAAGATTAAAAAAAGATAATTTATTTAAAGATGGAGAATGAGGAAGAAATAGATGATAGTCTGCTACTCTGGACCAGTAGGGAGAATTTGAAAGTGAATACCGGGTGGATTTTTTGCCTGCCTCTCCACTTATGTGAGATCTTTATCTCAACTAGATTTTGGGGATCTGACTGACTCCTAACCTTGGATTTTTTTCTGGCCTTGTGACCTTTCCCATTTGGTGAGGTAAAAATATGGGTGGGTTCTTTATGGACACATTGTTTAGGCTAAAGGGTTAAGTAGAGGGCAAGTTTGGGATTTTTATATTAATTTCCCTACCAAGCACCTTCCAGGTCCTGAGTTCCTTGTCTTTTTCTTCCTAATTACTTGAGTTTAGGTGCCTTTGTCTTTCTAATTCCTCAGAGTCTAATTGCTTTTGCCTTTGTAATTGCCAGAATCTGGCAGAAGAAGTCAAAACTGTCTTACTATTTTTTAATAAAGCTCAATGAGTCTTTCACCCTATCTTTTCCTACTGATATAGGAGAAAGAAACTCCCAACCTGCTAGATGGCAAGAACAAGTTCATGTTCTCTAAAATTAAAGAATAAATTTTAGAGATAATGGAAGTTAAGAGCAGAATATATTTATTGGGGGAAAAAAAGGTTTTGTCTGAGAGAGACAGAAGGGGTCCCACTTGGGCTGCCAAGGACCCTACCTTTTCTAGAGATTTTCACAGAACAAAACCATAAGGTGAAGCAGGTCCAAGGTGGGGAAAAATGGGAAATTGTGAGGTGGGTATTATATGGGACAATACTATGTTCAACCAATAAGATTACAAATATAATTGCTCTGGTAAAATTAATTAAATCAAGATCACATGGCAAACAAGTCATGTAGCAAGCAGACATGAATACAAAATGTTATAGGCAGCTGAGTTAGATAGAAATATTATAGACAGTCAGACAGAGCTAGGGTCCTTGAAGGAGCCAGTGCAGATGACCATATATATTATAACCTTTGAGGAGAATGACATCGTCCTTTGGGCCACATCTCAAGACAAAATATCAAACAAATACACCCATATCTTAACGACTGATATTCTAAATAGATGTGAATCACCTTGAGGAAGTCAGGAGTCCCAACTCCCTACAGGAAGTGTCACTGCTCTTTAAGCATGCTCACTTGCTATGTGACTCACTTCCCCGTTTGTCTCCAATTTAATCAATTTTACCTGAGCAATTGTACTCTTAATCTGATTGGTTTACTCTAGTTCTGTCCCACCTCATACCCACCGGCCTTGTTAATTCCCATTTTTCCCCACCTTGCACCCATCTAATTTCATTGTTTTGCTCTACAAAAACCCTTGGAAAGAACAAGGTCCTCGGCAACTCACGTGGGACCCCTTCTGTCTCTCTTTTTCTCCCTCTCTCTCTCTCTCTCTCTCTCTCTCATACAGAAAATTTCTTTCTCCCAATAAATATATTCTTCTCTTAACCTCTGTTGTTCCTAAAATTCATTGTTCAATTTTAGAGAACATGAACTTGTACATGTAGACATCTAGTACTTTGGGAGTTTCATTCCCCTGTATCAAAAACAAGAACTCTTCTTATAAGGAGTTAGGTTGCTAGCTCTTGTTGTATTCCTCAAAGGAACTGATACTTGCTTAGAATATCAATCCCTGATGTGTAATGTTAGGAAGTATTTAGGGGCATTTGTTTCATTTATTGTCTTCAGGTCTGGTCCTCTGCAGAAGTGCCTTTCTCCCCTATAGTTGTAAGGTATCTCATCTTCTTACACTGGCTCCTTTGAATGCCTAGCCCTATCCAACAGCCTATAGAATTTTTATGTGAATTAACTGCCTGCAACACAACCTACAATATCCTCTCTCCTTATAAAGTATAAGAGCCTATAACAATAATCTTTAGAAGACGTTCTACGTGTATCTATGTGCTAAACATTCTAAGGGTTATTTCTTGCAAGTGTTGTAAATAGACATTCCTCTGCTTAAAAAGAGTACTTCTCTTCTTGAGATCATAAAATTAAGTAAAATAAATTAGACACAGAACTTTAAGTATTAGATAATTTCCCTTATTTGAGAAACCCAGAGTAGAAATAAAGAACAAAATAAATGATAAATAATAAAAAGGGAGATAATTTGTTCTCAAAGGGGAAGGCGATCAAGTTACGGAGGGGAGGCAGTGATGTAGGAAGATAGCAGATATACCAAGTAGGTGACTCCTCAATCTGGAAAATGAATTCTAAGGAACAGAAGTTACGAGTATGAAAATTTATTGGATTGAATGTGTGATTAAAAATGGGGAATAGGAATAGCTCCTGAGAGACAGGTGGGGTCCTAAATGGATTGCCAAGCAGCCTACTTTCAGAGAAAACTTTATAAAAGCAAAACCATGAGGTGGGTTCAATACGGGGCAAAATTCATGATAAGCCAATAAGGTTACAAGTATAGTCGCTTAGATCATATTGACCCAATATTATCTAGGTGGAATATAGGGAATATAGATAACGTCATTAACTTTGCTCAATAATCTATAGTCTTAGTTTTGTCTTCAGTCATAGTTTTAGTAGTCTTAGTCCTTTTAGTCTTAGTTTTAGTCTTAGTGGGTGGGAGAGGATACCCCATCCCTAATGAGGTAAGGGTTTATTAATGGAGGGAATCTCAAAAGATTCTACTTATTTCAAAAGTTTTGAACTTATTGCTCAAACTTCCACTTATCCCTTAGGGAAACATGCAAATCTGGCCATTGTGACTTTAATCTTCATCAGATGCACCTCCAGGTATGGTTGTGATGTATTCTAATCTTTTGCACTGACTCCCTGGAGGACCTAGCCTTGTCCAACTGCCTAAAATACCTAACTTAACCATCTATACCTAACTTAACCATCTATAATATTAAGAGGAAGGGAAGGGATAAGGAATGAATAAAACAGGAATTGGGATGTGTTGAGTACATGTACCATCTCCACACAAGGATTTTCACATTATGTATTACATAATGAAAAAAGGAAAAACACAAAAATATAGTATGTCTTCTAGCATCCATAGCACTGCAACTGCAAACACAGAAAATCTTTCTTTTATTTTAAAGAGAATGAAACAAAAGAGGACAGAACAAAGCAGATCAGAACAGATCAACATAAGCAACACAGCACTTTACAATAAGACAACAAGATATTAACAATAGCTATCATAATATCTCTTTCTTTGCTATAGTTGAGCATAGTTTCAAATACAATAATATCAAACATAACACAATAGTATAAAACTATTCAAAAGGATGAAAGAATTACAGGGCATTCTGAACTGACTAACAAAAAATGATTAATGGCTACTATAATATCTCATTTTCCATAAAAAAAATTTGTTTATACTATCGCATATGTTAAAATCCCAATAAGACACATGATAGAACCGATCATTATAGAAGAATAAAAGCATGGTAGGACGTCAAAGCAAGACGATATTAAATCAGCAATGGCTGCCATAATGTTTTGTTTTCTTCAAAACAGCTGTTCATACAATCACACATAATAAAGTCAAACAAAACACAATAAAACCATTCCAACTGATGAATGAAAACATTAAAAGGCTTCAAAGCTATGAAAAGGAGAATCATGATTACCATAAATGTTATATACTCTTACCAACTCTCATACTAGGGTGACTATATGGTTTTTATACCTGTGAGTTTGGTTTTTTCACTTATCAGTATGGTCTCCAGTCGTGTCCATTTATTTATAAATATCTTGATGTGATCATTCTTGATAGCTGAGTAGTACTCCATTATATAAAAATACCACAACTTTTTTATCCATTCCTCAGTTGATGGACACTAAGGTTCTTTCCAAATATGGCTATTACAAATTGTGCTACTATAAACATGGGCGCACACATATCACTGTGGTATGATGTTTTCAGTTCTTCTGGAAATATGCCTAGAAGCGGTATAGCTGGATCAAATGGGGCTACCAATCCCAGCTTTTTGAGGAATCTCCAGACTGAACTCCATGGTGGCTGCACCAGTCTACACTCCCACCAACAGTGCAGAAGAGTTCCTTTTTCCCCACAGCCTCACCAGCACTTGTTGTTGGTAGTTATTTTTTATCCTAGCCATTCTTTCTGGAGTGAGATGGAATCTCAGTGTGGTTTTAATTTGCATTTCTCTCATGACTAATGATGATGAACATTTTTTCATGTATCTATTTGCTATTCGCATTTCTTCATCAGAGAACTGAAACACAGAAAATCTTACCTATTCACACTATTCATCCATCACATTCATCCATCACACTATTCATAACATAAGAATTTCTTACATTTAAGTTTTTGATCCAAATGTCTCCTAAACTTGGCCTGCTGTATTCTATTTGTATCTATTTTTACCCCTCTTAATTGCATAGCCTGGGAGTTTTCCTGCAGTGAGATTGTTGGAGATGACAATTAGAGAGAGAGAAGGATACAAATTATACACAAAAGAAATTTAGATTTACAAATAAGTGCCAAAAGATAACTTCAATTGAAAATTATACTATAAAACAAGAGGTTTTAAGGATATCATAGAGAATTAGTAAAAGATATATAATAGTTAAAAGAACTACAGCCTTAACATATTCATATTCGACAAGTGGAGGCATGTAAAGTCTTTGAACACTGTGACAATCTTCTCCTTTAAAAGTGAAGACTAATTCACATTTCCCTGACTTTTGTCTGGCCTTAGTGACATTTACCTCATGATTAGTTGAGGTTAAACAATGCAGTGGGGTATCAAGGTTCAATTAGTTCTTCTCCTATCAGGCACTGTTCAAATTTTGCATTCATAATCAACATGAATATTGCTATATTTTTGTCAGGATAAACATCAGTGTAGCATTTTTTTGACAATAAAAATAACACAAAATGCAAGCAGAGAGGAAGAGAGATGCTATAAATTGCAAGTAATTCTAAAGTCCTGTAATTCTGGAATTCAGTCAAATTTCCATTTTAGCAGACCCTGTATGTGGTAAATTGATGAAAAAGAGACAAAGAAAAGTATGCACGTGTGTGTGTGTGCTTATGTGTGCATGTGACTCAGAGAAAAAGAGAACAGAGAACTACAAAAAGATTTCTGATTGCAGTCAAAGCTTAATGTCCTCTTCCTCCCATGAACCTGCTGGATTGATAAGGCCCATCACTTGAACTCTTACCAACTTCTTCCCCGGAGAGAAAGTTGTTTGTAATAGTCAGAAAAACTTGTTCTGTTATCTTCTGGGTCTTCCCCTTCAACTCACTATGATTTTTTGTGCATGGACCCATATCATCTTTGCTCTTTATCAGAACAATGAAAGTGTATTTGACTGTGCCTGAAAGATTTCAGTTTCTACCATCAAAAAAGGCCAATGTTGCAGGGGAAAGCCAAAATTAATTTAGAGGAAATTTTATTTGCCAACTCTTTTTCTGGTGTTCCTGGTGTTGGGGAGAGCAAAACTTTTGATCTCAGACATTCCCACTGACACCTACTTCTTCCTTTACATATACAGGCTGCTTTCTGGTCAGATAAGCAAACAGTTTCACTGTGTCCTGTTTTCTCATTCCCAGGCAAGTTAAGGACACCCATATGTGGAGAGCTATAAAGCTGTCACTTCTAAATAACTGGCTTTGTTTTGTCTCTGTAATTAAGTTTGCTTCCCTTTTTTGGCCACAAAGCTCTACATAAGCCTCTCTAACCCCATGCTTGAGGCTCAGACTTTGGAATGCTCAACTTCTCTGGGCTTACCAATGTAATAAAGTTTGGTTGTCTCCACTTCTCCAAGGACTGCTCGGATAATTGCCTCCAGTGAATTAAAATTGCTATAATACTGGTAGTTCAGCGTTCCAAAGACACTTCATTATGCCACACAACTGCACTGACTGCTCTAGACCCAAATGCACAAGCGTTCTGAAGCACAGCCTAAAAGCAAGGCTGAATTCTAGGGAGAGACATTATTAAAGTTCTCCACTTTCACTTTTAATGTCCATCCATCTTCTTTGTCTATTAAAAGCTATTAAAACCTAGATCTGATTAAGTCATAGCTAAATGTGCTATTAGGAGCTTGGGCCTGGTGGGAAGAGGTGGTTCACTGGGAGACTGGACCCATGATCACCTTTCAAAGGCCCCATTGCTGCATATATGAAACTTTGGGGAACATTTTAGATACAATCAATGTGTCTCACAATATTGGGACTTAAAATAGCTGTGTGTTTAACTTAAAATTCTATGTAATTTAGGTGAATTTAAGTGACCTCAGAAAGTCAAATACTGCATGATTTCTCTCCTCCAAGAAATGTGAGAAGAATTTTAAATAAGGAATCACAAGAGACAAGAGGTCAGGGGAGGGGATAAGAAGGAGAAGAGGGATAATGGAAGACTGAAAACTATTAATGTATATTGTGGTGTGTATATAAAAGAATTAGCTGAGAGAGACAGAGAGAGAAACCCACTACTTTGTATATTTAGTATGCACTAATTAAACTTAAAATAACAGAAAAAGAAAAAAATATATGCAATATAAATTTTCTGTGGCTCCAACTGGTTGGCTCTCTTTTCTTCATCTTGGTTCTCTTATATATTGTATTTATAAGCAGCTATGGAATCATAAGAGAGCTGGCAGGTTGAGCCTGGTAGGAAAAAAAAAATTGAAACAGGGCAAATTAAAGCAATTGCACCACCATAGGCCACAAACACAAAGGAGGACAGCCAAACTCAGTGAGGGCAGAAATAAGCTACTTGCCAAAATATGGAATTATGGACTAAATAAAAATATATTTTAAACAATTAGATCTTGGAATGATTGTTCAAACAGCAACAATTGCCAGATATAGCAATCGGAACACAGAATTTGGAACTGACATGACCAAGGAGTTGGCAGTAGAAAGAATGGAAGAAAGAAGCTGGGAAGTGAAGAAACTACTAGTAGAGACTGGAGAAAAGTCAAGACATCGTAAAGAGTAAGCCGAATAAAAAGCAGTTGCTGTCATATAGTATCAAAGTTATTTCTGAAACTGTTGCCTACATGGAGGTTACAGAAATGTAGGCAATGAGTTTTTGGTTTAATTAATGAAGTCTCTAAACTGTATTGTGGATATCAGCTTATTGGTCTTAAACACATATTTGACTCCATAAACAGGACACACAAGGAAAAATATAAGTTGCTTGGCAAAAAACACAAAGGTGTTTCTGAGCCAAGCAAACCAAAAGGAATAAGATTCTTAAAGCCAAAGAAAACCTAAAGTCAAAGCTGATTTCTTGAAGACTTCATAAAGACTTAAGCTAATGCCTGGTGAATAAAGAATCTCAGAGGCAATGAATAGCAGTCGCACACACCTAAAATCATTTTGGCTAAGTCTAGGGAGATAAATATGTTTTGCAGGCTAAAATGGTTTTAAAAAATGTTTGTGCTTATGGTCTAAAAGGAATCAAATTCACAGAAGGCCAAAACAGTTTACGAAGCTCAGATTTCATTTGTATCAACAACAGCCTACTCAGCTTCTGACTGGGGTTTGAACCTAAAGCCCGACTTAGTAATAAATTACCATGTGCCCTTCCAGTTGTAGATGTCCCAGTGTCTCAGTCTGGGTAACACTGAGCAACATTTCAGTCATCCCTGGACCCTCAGCTATGATATCGTACCAAACCGCTACACCATGCTCTTAATGGCTAACCAAGAATTACATAGCATTCTTCTTGCATAGAAACTATAGATCTGTAAAAACTGCTCATGCCAGAAATTGGTGGTATTGGAAGGCTGAGGATCAATGAGTAGACGCTTGACTTTTGTTGGAAGTCCAGCGAGAAATTTGTATCAGAAAAGAAGCCTTAGACAACACTAAATATCTAACAAAGCACTGTGATACTAATGCCTCTGTGTTTCCTACCGAGTGGATACAGGAAGCATAATAAGACATGTAGTTGTACTCAGCACAATGGGAGTAGCCCAGTTTACCATTAGCAGTAGTGTGGTTTACATCTAAATGGCCTCCTACAGCCTCATGTACTGCTAGGTGGTGCTTCAGAGAGGTGACTGGGTCACGTGAGTGATACTCTTAAGTATGGAGATGTCCATACTGATGTGTTTACAGCTAAATGGGATGTTGGGAGGTGAAGCCAGGTCAGTGGATGTGGGTCAAATGGGGCATAGCTTAGAAGGATCTCTCTCCCTTTTTTCTCCTTTAACCCCTCTCTCTCTTTCTGTCTCCCTCTCTCCCTCTCTCTCTCTTTCTCTCTCTCTCCCTCTCTCCCTCTCTCTCTCCTTCTCCTTTCTGTCATCATGCCATAAACTCCTTCTCCTCTGTGATTTCTCTCTGCCTTGTCATCCTGATTTGGAATTGGCCTATATGGACTGATATCTCTATAAACTGTGATCCAAAATAAACCTCTCCTCTTTGGAGCTGTGGGTGTCAGAGATTGTGTCTCTGTGGTGAGACGGTAACTAAGACAAGCAGTGAGAGAAAATAGGAACTGCTCAAGAAATGAATGAAACCATCAGATGGCTGAGTGGCTTCATTGCAGCTAAGGGACAGTATGTTTTATGTAATAATATTCTGCTCTATTAAATTTAATAAATCTCCCCTTGATATAGAGCCAGGCACTTGCTCTTGAAAGAGCATCAGTCCACATGGCCTCAAAGGAAAGTGTTTTTCTTTGAAGAGATGTCTCAGGTAGCCATGAATACTGATGCCTGTGACTCTCAGTAAGTAGTCCATCAGATGTTTGTATCAATCCAGTTACTTCATCCCCCTTTCGGAGAGAATCCGAGTCACTTTTAAGTGCTGTTAACAAGGGAGTTAGACCTAGCTTTTGGAAAGCAAATAAGTGTGCTTCCTTAGCTCCAAAGCCTCCTGTGTTTCAATTCATTCATAATAGATTCAGTGCATATCTATCTTCTTGAGGCCTCTGGAGAATTAATAAT
Source organism: Dolichotis patagonum (assembly GCA_004027295.1). Classification (NCBI taxonomy): domain Eukaryota; kingdom Metazoa; phylum Chordata; class Mammalia; order Rodentia; family Caviidae; genus Dolichotis; species Dolichotis patagonum. The sequence continues at coordinate 62,567 of PVJX010003175.1, read as the reverse complement.
TTAATGGATGGGAGAGAGGGTCTCTGTCCCCATAGTACAAAATCTAGTCCAAAAGGAGAGTTCATATACTTATGGTGAGAGAATTCCTCCAATGTCCTGTGGAGGACAAAGTATCCCTAGCATGCGACACAACTGCTCCCTGGCAAGACAGCAGTGAGCAAACACTCCTGCTCGGGCTGCTTCCCAGACCATGGATGGCAGAGCACATGTGCAGTTTCTACTGCCACTCCAAATCATTTCTTTTAGTATTTGAAAGGGTCTTTAAGACTATTTTTTAGAGCTCCTGGAGATATTCTTTCTAATTTCTTACCAGTAGCTATTTCCTGAGGAATCTTAAGTGTCCTTCTGCTCTGAGTGGAAACAAAAGACTTGCATCCACGCAAGACAATTATGTCATCCTTCCCCCAGACCCACAGACACTTTCATGGCAAGGGCAACTAAACCAAAAGGAGAATGTGACACCTTATAAGTTGGTTTTTAAAAAATGTGAATATTGTCTGTTTCATGAAGGTGCAAAGAGGGGAATGCAGAGGTGGATGCAGCTGTTATGTGCACATGGACTATTCCTCAGTATTTGAGACTGATACTAACAGAAGCAGGTTAGGAAGCAGGTTAGGAAGACACATTGGCTAATGACCTAAAGAAAAGGTGGCAGGGGTGGGCGAGATCTACAGGAAGAATGTTCCATGTTTGGCATGAAAATAACATGAACGTCATGGTAACAGAACCAAAGAAACACACTATGTAAGAAAGATGCTTAATAATTTTGTTCTCTTCAGCACAAATTGTGAAAGATTTAACACAATAACAGCATGACCTGAGTGCTGAAGACTAGGATAGGATGAATATATCTTATGAGCTTGGTGACAGCTCCAAAATGCATTTGCCTTTTATGAAATGGAACCACAACAATAAGAAGAGCTCTCCTATCTTCCCATTTGAGAGGTCTGCAGTCCCTCGTCACCCTTAAGACTGGTGTTCTAGTTGCATATTTATAGCAAGCAACCTGTCTCGAGAGTCAGGGGCTGACTTCAGAGTAACTTCAGGTTTATTCCTCTTTATTAACTAGTAGGAACAGAGGGTAAAGTGCTTTTTTTTCCAGTAAGAAAATTAACACTTTTCTTTGGTGGAATAACCACAAAAAGACTCTTTTTCTTGGAATCATTTAATAGTGTCTAAACTCACAGGAGGATACTATTTTTGTAGACAGTGTCACTCCAAGTTTTCTCTCTTTGCAAAAATAGTAGACATCACTTATGGAGGCTTACAGTGCATACAGAGAGCCGATCATTCTCTTGAGACTTTGCAGAGTCTTATTATTAGAGAAGTGAAGGGACTTGTAATTAATACAATGATAGGCTGCTAATCACTATATTCAGATTATAAAAATATATTCTAGGTTTTACATACAATTTGTTTCATTTTTTTTTGAGACAAGGTCTTACTAAGTAGTTCAGATTGACCTTATGCTCACAGATATCCTCCTGCCTCAGTCTCCCAAATGCTGGAATACAGGTATGTGCCATCACATCTGAGTTTTACATGGATTTTTACCTATTAATTCACAGCTACCCATCAAAGTAGGTTCAATTATTACCACATTATAAGCGTACAAACTGTAATCTGTAATGGCACAGTAATTAAGATGTTTATCAATTATCAACTTTGTCCACAAAACAAATACATGTTTGTCTGACTTCCAAGTCTGTGTTTCAATCATCAGTGCAGGACAATTCTAAATAATTGCTCTTAATTTTAAATAGACCTAATATTTCAGAATTTCAGTATGTGGTGAGTCCATGATAAGATAAAGTATTAGAGACAAAGAAACATATTGACTTAAATTCAAAATAGACTATAAGTAATAGTCCTTAATGTCTCAAAAATCATTGAAAGAAAAATCACATTGAGATTAAAATGATTCCTGTCACTATTTTTAATGTATATGCATTTGTATTAGTTGACTGATGAGTGATTCATGGCAGGATATTTGCAGAGGTATAGCTCAGAGAAATTGATAAAGTACAATCGTCTTAGTTACTTTGCTCATTGCTGAGGCAAAATACACCCAAAATTAAATGAGGGAAGATTTATTTGGCTCACAGTTTGTAGAGGTTTCAGTCCATAGTTGCCTGACGCCAAGGCAGGGTGCCATGGCAGAGAAGCATTGCCAAGGAGATGCAGTGTGTGACAGGCAGGAGAGCAGTGAAGTCATAAAGCGTCAGCTATGACAAGGGATGACAGTATCCTTGATTTTCTCCCTTGTATTCTCAAGGCTCCCTCCCTAGGAAAAGTGGCACTCACACCCAGGTTGGAGCATCCTTCTAGCTCACATCATGGATCAGTCCCAGCACAACACATCCTTAATCCTAGCATAGCATACACTACATGCAGCTACCTCTGAGAAGCCCCACCTATGACTGCGTGAGGCATTGGGGGACATCTAGGTACAAGTCATAATGAAGAAGTATCCTTTTACTAGGAAAATCAAAGCATGTTATCATTCCTAGAATTGAATGCTCAAGGGCACTGAGTGGTTACAAAGACCTATTGAGAACAGTCAGTATAGAATAAAGGTGCCTGGTGGAATCTTGACCCTGGGCAGGAAGTGTAGCCACAGACAACTCAGCCTGGCAGAAAAAGAAACAGGGGCATGAATACTGGAACCTGCGTCACCTGTTGCACTCAGATTTCCTGCTGGAGCTTTCCAGGGCTGGAATCCACCCAACAGCAATGTGACGAGAGAGGATGGGCTGCATCTGCTACAAAATCAGTCCCCTAGAATGTAGAAAAACGTGGGAGTAAAGAAAATAGATGTTCAGGAACCAGCAACGAATATCTGACACATTGTCTATGTGGAAATTGGGTTTTGTGGGCCTATAAGTGTTATACATTGTCTATATTATACAACTCTAGAAATAAAAATGTATCTTTTCTGACTCAGGTTCAGCAGGTTGTCAATATCAGAAGCTGAACTCAGGTGCCTGTTTTGGAAAATATTTTCCCAGAGGCAGGCCCTGAGCAAAGAATTTGGGTAAAGATCACTTTGTGAAGAAGCTTCTGTTGTGACCGGTGTTTAAATGTTCCCCAAAGCATCATGCAATGAAGCTTTTTCCAAGGTGGCTGGACCCAGAGTGTGTGACACTGAGTGATTCATCTTTCAACACCAAGATTGAGGGCATTGGATTAAGGGTGTGAGTGCTACCTGCCCTAGTGGCCTGGGTAAAATAAAACAGGCAAAAAATACTATTAAGTTTCCCTGCTTGTTTAGTTACCTTCTTCCACCAGGCACTGTCTCTCCTCTGAGATGTCTGTATCCCACACCAACCTGCCTCGGAGCCAGTCAGTGATGGACTGAACCCTCTACAGAGTGTGATCTAAATAAGGGTAACCCCCTTTAACATTAGGTGTTGGGTGTTTTGCCTCAGCAACGAAAGAAAATCAACTAAGAAAGCTTCTCAGCTAGAACTACTCTACAAAATACAGGACACCTAGTTAAATTAGAGTTTAATACAAACTACAAAAATATTTTTATAAAACCATGTCTCAAATATAACATCGGACTTACTTATGCAAAAAGAAATTCACAATACAACAAAACAAACCAAAGCAAAAACAATTATTGTTTAACTTAAATTCAAATTTTACCTGGATGTCTTTATTTATTTGTTCTCCTAAATATGACCATGAAAAGATAATAGAGTAGGATGATTAAATTGGATGAGAAATCAGGCACACTGTAATTTCTAAAGAAGCTCAGGTTCAGCCTCACTCTGCAGGGAGATCCGAGTATATATGAACCTTCAGATTTAGTCCTGCATCAGAGAAAAGGAACTTTCACATCACATGATTGTTAAAACTGAGTCTGTATATGTTTCAGGTAAGTTTGAGAGATGCAAACCTCTTAACTCTCAGACACTTTAGGATCTTTCTACCAGCTGTCCATATAGATCAAGTGTCCAAAATATTTGTGGAAGATCACAGTAGGAACTGGTTACTTTCAAATCACACAGAAGTCAACATATTAATATTCAGCTATGGTAAAGGGGTATATCATGAAATGGGCCTGGGAAATGTTGTATCATTTTGTATCTCAAACACAATCAAAATTTATTTAAAATCTCTGAGGAGCTTATAGTTTAACCTTGAACTATAGACTTGGAAGCTGGCAAAGTGTATACCTTGGAATGAGTCTGGGCTGCATTCCACTGCATTGTGGTTTTATTAATTTCTGACTGGCCACCAAAGTCATGTGTTTGTTGTCCTTTTCTGGGGATCTTCTGGGTAGTAGATCTGTTGCCGGATGGTGGAAGTGGCAGTCTGACAGGTCCTACTGCCCATGTGTACAGGCAGCAAACACACCTCAGCTCTGCATAATTTTCTACATTGTACATGACAAAAACAAGAGAATGGATACATGTTTTATATAATCTCTTTCATGCACTGTTCACTGAGTATCTACAAGGCATCCATGGTTTCTCAGAGTAGTCATATTCCTTCTGTGAAATCACCATTCACAGAGCATTCAGATTGTAATTTTTAAAGGGAAATTACTTTATCTTTCTGTTCAGAGATATCCTAAATGGTTCTATCATCTTTGAAGCAAACTAACAAATTCTCAGTGATCTCTATAAGTTCTGTCATGTACAGTATATTGTCACATATAATATGCCTGTGCTTGTAACTTTCCTGCTTCTTTGCCTGCACATATCTTTGATTTTCGTAGCTCTTTCAAAATCTGAAGTACATTTTGACCTTAGCTCATGGCATTTCCTATGCCTGAAACACTCTTTTTGAGAAGACCCTTTTGGTGGCCTCCTTACCCCTCTATGAGACCTCTTCTCATCTGCCATCTGCACGGCGTGTCACTCTCTAAACTCACGTTACAGCAATGTGAATAATAAGTCTCATGTTCATTATATCTGTCATGTTTTCTTGCTTCATCCTTGCTTGCAATTGACATCAATGACACTAATATATGTATACAATTTTATACATACCTATCTTAAGATATATATCATCTACCTATATCTGTCTGTCTCTCAATGTATCTATCTTATAAAATCTCTGTCTATCTATATATCTATCTATCTATATCAGAGGTAGGCAAATAAGTACTCTTTTGGATTCACTGTTCAGTCTCAAATCCTAAAAGACATCCTTGTCTATAGAAGGTATTCAAAAATATTAGTTAAAATAAGATATATTAGTGTAGTTAGATTGGTATACTAATTAAAATAAGGAAGGAAGGAGGAAGGAAAGAAAAAAGAAAGGAACAAAGGAAAATAAAGAAGTTGGCCTTAGATTCTAATTTAAAAAGAGCAAGAACTAAGAATGATGGCACCTATGATCACAACACTAGAGAGACTGAGGCAGGAGGATTGCTGTGAATTTGAGGACAGCCTGGGATACATAATGAAACCCTGTCTCAAAAAACAGAAAAGAAAAAGACAGCAAGAAAAGATGATAAGAGCTCAAGTATCCCATCACATCTTATTCTTATTTTTTAAATCATCACTTCACTTCCTTGCTTATGTTAAAACTTGACAGTCTGAAGGAAATCCTGTCCTCTTTTATTCTCACATATTCCTTGTCTTACATGCAGGTGTACGCAGACACACTCACGTTAGTGTCATTGCTCCTCCTTCCTAGAGCCATCTGCTCTGCATTCTGAGGTCACATCCTCCAGCTACTCCTGGCGCTCATCGCCCTTTGGGAGGACATGATCTTGATCGTGAAAGCATCCTCCCTGCTTCCCAATCTTCCTCTCATCACAAGTCCCATCTTTATTCCAACAGCACCACTTGCTTCCCACGATAACACAGTGTCAGCGGATTCTCACACTGTAGGAGCCATGGTCTGATGATGATTTAATAGAGTAAGAAATAGAAAGCTTAATTAAGGAGAGTACAGATATGGCATCTAATTTACTAAGTAGCCTGAGTCCTGAATGTGCAATCTTGACTACCAATAAGGTGTGTTATGAGCCGTGTAATATTGGTACCAAAGAGCAGAAATTTGAAAGCTTGGGGAGTAGGTAGAGTATTATATACTTTTAAAATATTATTACAATTCCTGGAATATTAAATGGGCTATAAAAACTACATTCGGAAAGCATTTGGTATACTGGGATACAGCATTCAGAAAACAACTGGAACATTTATTGTATACAGTCAAGTTTATTTTTTTCTGTGAATTTAAAGTGCTCACTATTTTAAAAAGTAAATTATAAATTGAATAATGTGTCACTTCCCCTTATCCAATAGTTTGCATTGACCATCAATTCTCTATCTGGAAAGGAGTTGTAGCGGTCAGGGCCTCCTGTGGTGGCACACAGGAGGACTATCCTTTCTCACATACACAGAAATGAGGCAAAGCCCTGTGACTTGATTGAATCCATAAAATGAACAGAACTTATGTCAATCCCACCAACGTAAGTTTGAAGATTAATTGGTTGTTTGCTTCTCATACACTTGAGAAAGATACTACTGCCTGGGTCATAAGTGATTATGCTAATAAGATGGAAATAACCTAGGGTGCAAATAAAATGACTTTGCTTTCTTAAGTCACTGGGTCAGGGACTTCTTTGTTACTGAAGCATGAGATTGTCTACCTTATTCCATGGGGTAGAAGCCAAGAGGAGGAGAGAGACCTATGGGGAATACTAAGGTTTTACTTCACACGGATGAGTTTTAATGTCAAATGATGGGACCCAAAAGATGAGTATTATACTCAAGACTGAAATTCAGGGAGCAAACATTATTTTTAGAAAGAAGATGCTATAAAAAAAGTCAAAGAAAAACAAAACATCGAGCCAGGCAGCAGAACCTAGAAATCAGATAAAATTCTGAAAGGTGATGCTGACCTGATACCTATGTTTTTCACAAGTCTTCTGGGTTACTTTCAGAATTTCCCTGGACTGAAGAGGACATTAACCTGTGATTTTCCTTGGCTAGGCCTAGATCAGGAAGGAAATCAAAATCAATCAATCAATAAATATTATGATATCTAAATATTATGTTGATTTTTTTTGTATTTACAGATCACGGAAGACAACTACTAAGTGAACTGGCCTGATTGTGAATCATCTTAACTATTATTGTAGAAATACTCTACAGTCCCATACATTAAGACCAAACAGGTAACGTGATTCTGCGCAATGAAATAGCATTGAAGGCTGACGAGCCAACCTAACACTGGTAAAGCTACCACAGATTTATTATTACAACGCAAATCTTCAGTGGCAATGATATGGTAATATAAAGCATAGTGCAGTTTGGGGTCAGGGTGGTGACCGAGCTAAGAGAGCTGACTGTTCATCGGTGTTATAACCTTACCGCAGCCACTTCTTACAGGAATGGTCTGCGGCAAATCACTTGAAGGGTTTGCATTGGACTCTTCTTATTTTTAAAGCTAGAAAAAAGTCCACCTCAATTCACGTTGTGTACAAACGCCCTATTTGGCAGCTCCGCATAGCAGTGAGGAGCTCTGGACAGGGCCTTGCGGCCTGATGCGCCTGTGCAGTGCCTGTGAGATGCCCAAACCGCGAGCAGGAGTGAGTGCAAGCGCCTTGGCATCTGTGCCCATTGTGTGTTTTTTGTTTGTTTGGTTGGTTTTTGTGCCCACTGATTTTAAACATAGATGTTTTTAAAGCCCCAGTGCCTATATGCACATCACTGGAGGATCAGGACATTGGATTCTTCTCAAAGGGGCTCGCAGATATTGAGTAAATACTCGAACGAATCAAGAATTCCCCACAGCAGGCCACCTTCTGGATTCACCAGCCATCAGTCCCCTGCTTCTTTCCTGTCCTGGCCTCTAGTTCTTGGAGTCTGCCCACAAAGGCGATCGGTGTCTCCTTCCTACCAGGACGCCCTGTGCTCTCACTCATGAGCCTGACAGAGCGTTGTCAAGCTCTGGAGTGCAGAATGCATTCACCCACTGCCTTCTTTTCACCAAAATTATTTCCTACTTGTCATCATTATTTTCTGGGTTAACCTTTAACTGTAAATCAATGAAAAAAAAAATAAGGCCAAACTTAAGTTTCAGCGGGTAAAAACCAATACGGTATTTCATAGGTAAACTAAAATCTGCATTCACCAAAGAGATATCTTATGCAATTCACAAACCATTCCACTATTTTGAGCATTAACCTCAAAGATGCCAGGTGGTCCCTAAACAAAACAAGATTGCCAAGAACCAGCCCTACTTCTTTTGCTTGCCCGTTCAATCTCTGGCATCTTGTTCAGCTTGGATCTCCTGCTGTAATAAGTCACAGGGGAAGGAAACTCAGGCTTCACCTGGAGCAAGCTCAGGTGGTTAGACAAAGTCACCTTTGAGGCATGATATTCCCCAGAGCCCTGCCCATCTGGATTTGAATCCCAGCTATGAATTCTAATAATTAACTTCCACAAAGCCTAGCATGTTTAGCAAAAGACAAATAATAAAGCTGAATGTGAAGGCACAAGTTGGAAATCCCCGCACTCTGAGAGGCTGAGGCAGAAAGATTCCTAGCTTAAAAGAGTCTGGGCAATTTAATGACTTAGCAAGACCCTTTCTGAAAAAAGCATGGGGGGACCCTGGGGATGTAGATGAGTACAAATTAATTCTCTGAGTTCAAATCATGGTACTTCCAAATAAACAAAGATAAATAATAAAAGTGTGCTCAAGAGAAGAAAATGTGTGTGTATGCATGTGTGTATGTGTGTGTGCGTGCATTTGTTTACTTTGAACTCACCAGTAACTGAAACAGCTATTAAACATTTGAACCCAAATATTTTTGTTTATGATATTTTCAGGAAGAATTCATTGTGACTGATATTGCTTAGAATTTCTGGTAACATACTGACGGGAGCAGAGAGACTAACATGAAAGCAACTTCAGTGTTATTTCCACTTTTCCACTGGTGGGACCTCAGGCGGGTGCTTCTATTGAATAACCTTGCCAAGTCCCTGCCTTCTCCCAGGCCATTTCCTGTAGGAGGAAGCTGTCTGTACACCTCCTCCAAAACAGGGAAGCCACGCCTTTACTCAGGGCCTGGTGGGGAGCCTCGACTTCTGGTCTCCAGACTATACTATCTAGTTCACTGGGAATTGCCACAAACTGAGGCTCCACTGCTCCACACTCCTTCCTTCCTACTTCTCCTTTTTCTAACTTCGAAGTCATCCTGAGCTGTGATTACAGCCAAGAGATTTCATATTAAAAATGTGGAGACAGATGATGAATAAATGGGAAATGGACAAGGGATTAGAAGGCACAAGGAGGACCACTGTGACACTGCTATGATCTTATCATGCTATGTGCATAAAACAGAAATCCGTAAATACCTGGATGGCAATCAAGTATTTGTGCATGCAACTTAGTTACTTGCCTTTACTCCAAAATGTAAAACACCCGGCTAAATGTTAAATGATAAGAACAAAAAATAATGCGAACACAAGATTCCAAGTTGTAGTTTCATTGTCCTGTGTGTGAATATCAGAGTAGCTGTGAGAACTGTGATAACACGATTTTGCGGCTAAGGTGGAAGCCATGTCCTTTGTCTCCTCATCCTCACCCTAGGCCCACCTTTGTCCTGCTGAGACTCAGCATTGTCCCTCTCACATTCCAGGCATAAATGATTGCTTTGCAGGATTTTCAAAGGAAAGCCTTGAGGACATAATTTTTCATTATTTTTCAAAAAAGAAAAACAGGTGATAACCTTTAAAAATAAGTAAATGGAACCGCTAGCAAAAGAAACATGCAGGGAATGAATTAATTATTTTCTTTACTTTTTTTTCTTAACTTTTCCCTGAAACCTTAGCAATTTTTTTCTGTGATTTTTTTTTTTGTTTGCCTTGTTTAACACCATGAACAGATATTGTAACCTAATGCTGGACAAGAACGGAGTCCCTAATCAAACTCTGATCACCTGAGGCAGCCTCAGTAGTGCTAAGGAGCACAAAGTAATATCTACCCAAGACAGTCTGCAAAAGATGAATAGTTTGAACTATAGTTCAAAATACATCTCAGTGAAGACATTTTAATTAAAGTCATTGTGTAACATTGTTGAAAGCTACTGCGTGCTATGCCTCATGGAAGTCATACATATCCTTAAAAGTTTTCTTTCTTGAAGATTAATAGGATAGGATAGGATAGGATAGGATAGGATTGAAAATGGGGAGGGGTCATCTTTTAATGTTTACATAATTATTTTAATTCTCGCTACATTCCTATGATGCTATATTCAAATCCAGGTCTTGCAGTATAGGAAAGTGCAGGTCAGAAATGTGTGGGAATGAGGCCTAAACCACACCATATGTTGACTGTTCAACTTGGATTCAATCAGCCAAAGAAAACTACCTGTAGGTTGCTGTGAGGTTTCCGGTGGAAAGGTGAGACTTTCTGGTGGTGGGGAAAATGATTTGTTGAATAGATGGTTACTCAGTGAGAACTCCAGGAAGATAAAGCTATTTGATTAGGAAAGAGGAGGGGGTTCGCTAGTGAAGGAAACAGCATGAGGTGGAAAAGGAGAAGAGAAATATGACAGCATCCATCCTTCTGTGTCAGTTTGTTCCTTCATACAGAATATGTCCAAGAGTGAAAACTCCTCCTCTCACTCTGGCATTGTCTACAGCCTAAAGCATAAGATCTCGTGGGGAAAAAGCTGGACCTGGCTCTTCTGCTCCTCAACCTACCAACAGAATGACACAAGACATCTACCTCCAGGTCCTACCTGTGGTGCAGTGGCAGCACACAGAAAGGGATCTCACTGCTGACTTTTATTTTCCAGGGGAATCATGGAAATGTAAGGGTGTTAATGTTTCTTGGAAACTCTGAAGCCCTGCATGGAGGGCCAATAAATGGTCAAATGTTCTTGGTCATTCATTAGAGTTTCTTTTGCTTTCAATGGCAAATATATCTGTCCATTGTTCCACTTTGTCCCTAGTTCTGGGTTTTATATATATATATATATATATATATATATATATATATATATATATATATATTTTTTATATATATATATATATTAATACAACAACCTACATGAGTTTTATTTGGCTGATTGAGCCCAAGTTTGACTGTCAACATATATTAATATATAATTATATATATTAATATATATATTAAGTAGCAAAATTTGAAATCAATTTTTAAGGATATTAGCTCCTTGGGAAATCTTTTATATGTACAGGCTGCTTTTGGTTTTTGAAGGTGTCCTTGTTTGTTAGTTTGTTTGTAAAAAAAATAAATTAGTTTGGGAAACACAACACTGGATCAGCTAATACAAGAGGGGAAGGTAACAGAAAAGCATCAGACCAGAAGGGTTCAGTGTACCACAGTCTGCAAGCACGTAGCAATATCTCCATTTCCACTTTTTTTAAACACAGAGGTTGACAGATTTAACTAGCCTCTAGAGACATGTCAGTCCCATGTAACTGAGAGAAAGTCTCATTCTTAAAATGGCCCAGGACACTTTCTGAAAAAAATGTCCGTACATGAGGGCACGGGGAGAGTATACCTGCTCACTCTTTGAGGAATTAATAAAACGTCTAATATCTAAAGTATTGCATCACTAACCTTTTAGTACATTGCTAAATAGCTCAGGTGGAGGAGGGAAGGTAACCCTGATTATAATAAGGGACACGTCAAGTTCATGAAGTCATTTTGCGGCTGTTTAAAATAGTGACTTCCAAGGTCAAATATAGTTTTGTCTTTCAGCCCAGGGTTTGGAAAATTAACAACTGTTGAGCTATTGTCATCTGTCAGATGCTTTAAATGTTAAAAAAGTATTAAAGTCTGGATTATTAAATCTATTTAAATGGAGGAAGTGAGTGAAATACGTATGCTGAGGAAACAAAGATAATAATGTGTAAAGCCATATTTCATGTTTGATGCAATTTTAACTGCTTCATTTTATTTCTAGATAACTTCTAATTCAGATATTTTATTTCAAAAGTTAAATGTTCAATGCACTCTATATATAGAGTAGTAGATGGACATGTTTTACACTCCAATAGTAAATAAGGATTAGACACGCACAAACTTACCATGGCCTTACGGTGAGCACAAAAGATTTTACTTGGCTCTTAGCTGTGAATTTGGCCAGTGATTCAGTTGACCCAGTGGTTATTGTAGGCACAGACACAAGCTGTCTTAAGTACTCCTGTGATTAAATCTAACCAATTTTTTTGCTTCTTTGAAAAATTCTTGTTACATTTTACCATTCATCCTTAAAGAGCAGGACAAGTGGGCCAGCCGTGGGCCCAGTGCACCTTTGGGAGCTCTGTTCAACCTGGACCGGTTGTACTCCACCTGAGTCGCCAACGTTAATGGTAGGTGTAAAAGATAAAGCCACTATCCAAACCACTCAGTTCGATGATGTGGTTTTTCCCATTAAAAGATATTGCCTGCCTACAGTTTTTCTCACCAAAAAGCGTAATTACTTAGGGAGATGAATATATCTCTGTTCTTACCTATACTCATTCCATTGTTGGTCAAATAATTATCCACCTTTGGCTAAATGGTTTAATGGATTAGATGTGGAGGTCTCTGACATGGACAAAGACATGACAATGATTTTTTTTTCCCATGACTTTCTACAAACTCACAGTACTGTAAAGATTTTATACCACTGGATATATGCGTGGAAAAATTTCTTTTTCTGTTCTTTCAATACCAATTCTCCTCATCATGTAGAGGCAGCTGTAATATTTTTTAAAAAGCTTTGAGAAATTCACTTATCATGTCCTGAATATTCAGGCTGCATTTACTGTATCTTAAGAAATGGAAGGAGTACACAGGAGTTCACAGGTCCCAGGTAAGAGAAACACGCTGCTATCACTGGTAAATTAGAACATGGAGCTAACACGCATTTCAGCTCTGAAGGTGCATCAGAGTAATTGCGATTCAACAGTGCATGTACGCCTATATTGGAATGCAGATGGACTGAAAAATTGGCTTGATGCTTACATCTTAATACTAAGTCAGGTTGAAGAAATATAAAACATATTTTCTTGTGAAAACTGTTTAATCAGCATCTCTGTGCTTCCGCCTCTGAGTTAATATGCTTAAGCTGCTACATGATTCCCATCACCAACCCAGCTCCTCTCAGCAGAGGGGTTTACATCTCCATGACCCTGACACTTTGCTCCATACCTGATAAAGAACTGTCAAATACTTAAGCATCTTTATTAAGCATTTTCCCGATTATATTTCATTTTGTCTTCTTAAAACACACACACACACACACACACACACACTTCAATTGTTTTTAGTTGTTTTACCAGAAAATAGCACCTTGTGCCCAATATTAAAGATAATTTTAAAATAAATGCAAGAATAGAAATAATCCTATAATTAGTCTTGAGACATAGATAAGAGTTGTGGGAAATCAGTTACATTTCCAAGAGAAACTTCAATTTTCACTTTTGTTTCAGTAGATTTCTTTTGAAGTACATTGTATTAAATCCAAACTAAATACAAAACAAATAATAATAAACAGATAAATATTTTCAAGCATAACCATGAAGCAAGGCAAATACCCACATAAACTGGAAGTAATATAAGCTGTGTTTCTTTTCTCTCTGTTATGCCCTGAAACTACTAACTAAATTACATATCATACTTTAATCTCTGGCATTGTCCAAATTGTAGCAAGCAATTCAGAAATGTTTATGCATAATTTACTAAAGAGTTCACTGTTTAGTATGCTTGTCCTAATTTAATAACTTCCCTGAATTATAGTTTGACTTTTAATATATTGTTGTTATTTATTAAATTTTAATTAGCCTGAATATTGCTTTTAGAAGACTCAAAAATGTTTTAATAACAGAAATGGACAAAAGGAACTACTTTATGTCTCATATCTTTTTCAAGTATTTGAAAATTCACTCAAGTATAAATCTTGTACACACACACACACACACACACACACACACACACACACACACATATGCTGTGACCAAAGATAGAATTGAACTAAGCTTTGTAGAAGAGGCAAATGGTGGTGACATTTACAGAAAGCTGTCTAATTAAAATTCTGTCCCACGAGTAATTGTCTACTCCATAGGAAATGCTCAGCCTTTTACTGAATATGTTTATGTCTGGGGGGAATATTTTATTTTTAAAATTTCTCTCCAGATAACTTTGAATTTCAGAGTAGGAAGTAAGGCAAACCTTGGGTTTTGTTTTCATAAATGTACAATGTCAATAAGTAGGATAATTCAAAAGCTATTCCCTGCAATATCTGCTACCAGGCCTTTTATTAATTCACTACTTCATTTTCCTACTTTAGACATTAGTATTGTCAGTTTATAAACCAAAATGCATTTATGAAGATTAACTTAGCACCTGGTGCTTAGCAGGAAACCAGTACAGATTTACTGAATGACCCTATGAAATATTTAGTAAATTCTTAGGAAATAAAACAAAATGCAATCATATACTTTGCTTCAAAATGCATCTTGCTTCAGCTCCCATATATAAAAATCTGGTATCATCCATCTCTGTTTATCAAATGAAACCCAAAATCTTTTGGGTGTAATCTCAGTTTTGTTTACTTTCCAGTCACTTTATCTCTTATTCAGTCAGTTCTGTAGCCACATGAACATTCTACCCATTCAACTTTCATGCCATTTACCATTTCTTGTGTTTTGCTAAATAACAAAAAGCTATCCTTTTGTTGCTAGAACTATAAACAAAAACAGAAAAGGAAAAGACATAAACAATGTCATCTGAACCTTTTGCTAAGGCATTAAGCAGAACCAAGAAAGCCAGTCTCCGTGTGAATGCAACAGCTTACAGATTTAGGTCTCATAGTAGTTCCCATGAAGTGGAACTGTCATTTCTGTATAGGAATAAATGTTTTATTAAATGTTAAGTGCTTTGAGGATTGGAGATGTCCACTTGTATCAGCAGCACCAACTAAAGTAGTTTACATTATTTTTACTAAGTTACTTGATGAATAGTCATTATATTTAATTTTAAGATGACTGAGTATATACAAATTACAGTCAAACTTTGGATTGTAAGTAATTTGGCCTACAAGTGTTCTCTAAGATGAGTAAATATTTCTAAGACATTTTATCATGGTATGCAAGCAATGTCTTGCAATGTGTGTAGCATGCACAACATGCCAAATGTCACAAGATTGCAACTGGTCTGTCTGTCTATCTGTCTGTCTCTGCCTCTCTCTGTGTTTTGATATACAAATGCTTTGGGTTATGATCAGAATGAACTATTCTCACAAACTAGGGTTTTAATCTATGTTTATTTTGAAAAATACTGAAATACAACATAAAGATCCAGAACTATGTCTTCAAACAAACCAAAGACAAAATATATTTTTGAACTCTGTAAAGGAAGAGAAAAAGTGAAGGTCATATAAAAGTAAAAATGTAGACAAATGAACTTCTGGGAGTACAGTTCTAATTATTTTCCTTTTAAATTTCTCTTTTATTCTGCAAATTTTGCCCCAAGGGTTAGCCTCACTTGGGGAAATTGTATATAGTGGTGCTGATTAAACCTAGAAAACAACATACATTATATGGCCAGAGGGAAGAGAAAAAAGAAGAAGAAGAAGGCTGGAGGATGTGGGACAGAATTAGAGACTGTAGCTGGAGAAATGAGTCTGCTAAAATTGCGTGAATATTCCAGCCTCATCTCTGAGGTATGAATGTGTAGCACAGGTTTTGAGATTTGAACCACTATCCAATCACAAATTAACCTCAGAATTATAAAAGCATGGAAAAGAACTAAACCAATGAACCAATGGCTTTAAAATATGACTGTTACAGACATTAAGAATGTATGTCTCAGGCTACTGTCTGCGATTGAACATGTGAATCAAGCCCAGATTCACAGAGCAATGCCCAAGAAACCAGCCTAAGATTTGTGCCAGCACAGAAAGAAGATGAGATAGAAATTGAGATAAGAATCCATGGTTTGATCCCTTATAAGAAGAGAGAATCAATAGTCTCCACAGGATTGGAACAGAATACAATACTTCCAGGAAATTACCTTCCTAATTTTTTTGGAGTTCTGGATTCCATGTTTTTTAATTTTAACCTTATGACTATAATATTAGGTGAAATAAACCAGACACACAAGCTTAATATCACATGGTAGGTGATGGAAAATTAGGAGAGAAAAAACATAATGGAAAATAAAAAGCAAAATAAAGTTTTTTAAAATAAAAAAGTAGATGTTTTGAAAAGGAAAGGAGATCAAGAAATGAAGTGAGATTGGTAGGGGAAATTAAAAGAGAATTAAGATTTATTACATATATTTCACCATCTTCCCTGAAGGAATATAGTACTTGTGTACTCAAAATTAAAAATCACTTCATACAGAAAAAAAATATTCTGTATTGAAAAATCAGCCCAAAATGATCATACATCGAAGTTACAAAAGCTGAAAGAAAAAATAAAATTTAAATGATTTTTCAATTGGTTTTACTAACTGCTTTATAAAAAGGGCACATTGATGTGCAGTGCAAAGGAGGAAGGTCTTAAGTAAAAAAAAAATGTATAAAAACAGAGCCAAGTGAAACGTTCGAAAAGAAAAAGAATTATTATCTTAAATAAAAGTGAGCTAAATGAATTTAGTAGCAGAATTGGCAATAGAAGACTGAGTCAATTTGAAGATGGATCAACAGGTATTACTCACTGTGAATAACAGAAATAAAAGGTCAACAAAAGAAAAAAGAAAAAGAGAAGCAAAGAGAAGTGAAAAAAATGAGTCAGGTCTCAGTTTCTTGCGGGAAATTATCAAAATTTTATGCTCATCCTCATAATAATAGCAATAATAGAGACAAAATATACTTATGTTAAAAATATTTAAAACTAATTTTAAATTATTATAATTTTTTTTCAAACTTCACTGAAAGATTCACATGCAGGGTTTTAAAAAGTTTGATGAACCTGAAACAAAATAACTCAAAGTTAACTAATTTTAGGTACATTATACTGAACTGCTAAAAAATTAAATATACCAACAAAATCTTGAGAGCAGTTGGAACAAGGGACATGTTGTGTACAGGAAACATTGACTTAAAAAATTGTAAATACTCATCAGAAAGCACAAAGGACAGACCAGTGAACAAATTAAGTCTAAAAAATAATCAAAAATTGCTATGCCACACCAGACTGTTATATTTAGAATATTCTTCCATGATGAAATTTTTAAAAAAATTATCAAAGGATTATTGAAAAACATACCACCTGTCAGCTGGTTTTGAAAAAAAAAGTTATATAAGAAATTACTGACCATGAAGGGAAATCTATCAGAGAGTAACATGCATCTCTTAAAATAAATCTTATGAGAAATGATAAACAGCTAAGTAAATGTTGTAAATAATGTGCTGTCTCTTCAGCCAATTAAAACATTTATAAGACTTAAAGAAAGCATAACATTTTCCAATGGGATTTTGCATATATATATAGATATAACACATATCACAAGTATGAAGTGAATTATCAATGAGTGTTAGGGGGATGTAAAATACTATGTCTTGTCAAGGTTTCAACATTTTAGGTGAAGTCTTAAAATACTGTCTCTAAGCATCTTGTGAAATGGTAAACAGGCATTGCACAACCCAATGAAAATAAAAGACAACCAAAATGGCAATAGGAAAAAAACAAAACACCAAAACAATTACAAAAATCCAATACAAAAAAGTCAATGCATAAGAATTAAAAAAGTGACAAGTTGAAAAACAATGAGACAACGGTAGAAAAAATTCAACTGTAGCAATAGTTTTTATCACCTATTAAATATTAGCTATTCAAATACTCTAAAGGAAAGGCATAGCTCAACAAAGAAGTAACAAAACGAAATATAGTACTACTACCACTTGCTAAAAAGAGGTAGTTAATTTACTAAAAACCAGACAAAATGAAACTTACTAGACAAATCCATATTCATGCATAGTAAGCAAAAACAATGTTCATCATTGCTATTTTAATACAGGTAACACTGAGACTAGCAAAAGTGTTTAAAAACACACAGAAGAGAATGTCACAGTGATAAAAGGGACAATGAGAAATACATAACTGTTACACTTTTCTGCAGCTAGTAAAAGTATCAAGTTAAATAAAGCAAAGAAGATAGAGTTAAAGGGAGAAATAAAGGACTCTAAAGTTATCATAATTGTTTGTAATTTTCCCTAGTATGGACTGATGTAATAATAAGAAGGAATCAACAACAATATTAAGATCTGAGGGACACAAATTTCCTTCATGTAACAAAATTTACAGTTGAACCAGTGGAGGATAATCAACCTCTTAAAGTAGGCATAGTACATTTGAAGAATAATCTCCATGATGGACTATAACACAAATGCCAAATCAAAATCATACAACTGATGTTTGATCTTTTGGCTAAAATCAAGTGTAGTATCTGTTCTTACCAGTTCAATGTCTGTTGTGTTCTCTATCCAGGGACAACCAACTAAATGAAGTTTTGGTGCTGGAAAGTGGAGTAGGAGATTGCTTTGTTCACTCCACACATGAACTTCGTATTGCAAGACTTCCGGAAATGGTGCAACCTAGAGTCAGAATCATAAAAGTACAGTCTCTGATCCCAGTGGAATTAACTTCAATT
Source organism: Dolichotis patagonum (assembly GCA_004027295.1). NCBI lineage: Eukaryota > Metazoa > Chordata > Mammalia > Rodentia > Caviidae > Dolichotis > Dolichotis patagonum. Next base: position 43,985 of record PVJX010003175.1, on the reverse strand, counting down.
TGAACAACAAAATGGTATTTGAAATTTTCTAAATATCTGGAAATTAAGAGCACATTTATAATTACTTCCAATTAAAATTGTGTGAGAAATATAAAATTGAACGGAAACTCAATGACCAAAGAAATATTACAATGGAAAAAGTATATAAAATTAGTAATCTGTAAAACTACAAGAAAGAAAAATAAAATAAATAAGGAAACCCACAAAGCTACAAGAAAATAAAAAAATTAAAATAAGGGAATAAATCAATAAAAAAGAAAATGTTAAAAATTAATAAATTAACAGTTCTTGGAAAATATCAGTAAAATTATCAAACTACTGATCACAAAAAGGAGAGGATTTTAATCATAACTGTTTTGCATGAGGAGATCATTACAACAAATGTTATGAGTAATAAACGAATGTTAAAATAATGCATCAATTACTTTATATGGGTCCTTTTAACTAATTAAAAGACATGGATGAACTTCTTGAGAAATATAATTTATTAAAACAAACACAAGGGGAATTTTTTTAAAATGTGAAGAAGTTTGTTATGGTTTGTTTCTGGGTGTCCCCCAAATCCTCATACAGACACGGAGGTGGCTGAATCTAGCATGTGTGATTGGTTTGTTGTCTAGCATTGCAATTGGCAATGTGAGTGCTGCACCTGCCCGAAGCTGAGTAGGCAGCATACAGTACAAGGGAGAGAAGGAAGCATGCTTTTCCCCATTTGTCCTTTTGCTCTTGTCCTTTGTGGCCACCATGCCCGGTTGCTCTTTTGCCACACCACTGTTCCTTGGAGCCAGCTGAGTGTGGACTGAAACCTCCAAAAACTATAAGCTAAATAAACCTTTCCTTCCTTCATTTTGGGCATCAATTGAGTATTTTGTCTCAGCAATGAGAGAAAAGCAACAAAGACAAAGTTGAATCTGTTATCAAAACTATCACAAAGAGATGACTCTAGAAAAGTTTATGTCTGGCAAATTTTACCAAACATTAATGATAGAAAAATAAAATGGAAATATATAAAATGGAGGAAAAGAGATCATTGTTTTAACTTGTTTTCAGACTTGTTTCTCTAAAATCAAATTGGACAAGGCAGTCAGAGAAAGAAGAACAACTCTGGTACAAGGTTCTTCATAATTATAAACAAAATTTTAAACATTTGCAGATAGAAGCTAATAGGTTGAAAACATATCGTGATTACACGGGATTTAACCCAAAAATGAATAGGTGTTTTACTGTTTTTAAAAATTTGAATTGATATAATTTATCTCATTAATAGTATAAGGAGAAAAAATATTCTTTTTTTTTTTTTTTTGAAAGAGAATAAAACAAAAGGGGGCAGTACAGAGCAGATCAGAACAGGACAACATAGGCTAGAGGCATATAAAGATTATTTTTAAAAACAACTTATTTAATTTATTATAGCCACTAAAAGGAGATAATATGGTTATTTACATATTTGTATTTGAAGATAATGTGCTATTTACTTAGAAAGTCTCATGTAACCAATACAAAAAACAAAACAAAAATGCAAATAAACTACTAGAAATTATTGATTAATGCACACACAGAAGGTTAGTATTTAAATTGGGCATTGTGTCACATGCCTGTAATCCCAGCATTCAGAAGGCTGAAGTAGGAGGATCTCCATGAATGCAAAGTCAACCTAGGCTACAAAGTGAATTCAAGATCAGCCTGACAGCATATTGAAACCCTCTCTCAAAAAAATACATATATATATATATATATATATATATATATATATATATATATAAATGCTAATGTTTAATATTAATTATCATCTTAAATGCTTCTAAGAAACAATAAGAAAATAAAATACTGGCATAAATAATCATGAAGAAAGGTGGAGGGCATGAATGAATTTGTTGATTTATTTGAAAGAATTATTTGTCTCCTACAATTTTAAAAATTCTGTTTGTTTCTAAAAACGCCATGTCCATAAGCAGAGCATAAGTCGAATTACAAAGTTTGAAAGGACACACATTTAGTTCTTTTATATTTTAATTATTAAACAAATCCTTATGTGAAAAATGGCACAAGAGCCTATTGGCTAGTGTACTGTTGAACACCTGGACTAGGTCACAAGGTAACTGAGCTCCCGGTTTGATTTGAAATGAGTCCTATGTGTACTCTTAAGAGGGTATTTCATTTTGGGGCCTAAATTTTCTTATCTAGAAATATACATACTTGGAAAAAGTATGTTTAAAGGTGCTTTATCTTTTTTTCTTCTTTTTGTTTGTTTTTTTCTTCTTCTTCTTTTGTACTAAAAATTGAATTCAGGACTTTGCATTTGTCAGGCAGGTGAAAGTGTTTTACAAATATAAATATTACTTAAATTACAAAAGTTAAAATATTTTCAAATTGTAATACTTGTATTTTTATGGTAAAATTATATATTACAGAATTATAAAATGGAAAATATATATCATTTTCTTTCCTTTTGTGGTGTCCAATTTGTACTCTCTTTTTCCATATTCCCATTTTTAAAATTTTTTCTGTATTCTCCAAGATGATATTTGTACACACATGTACACATGTGGTCTATTTTAAAATCCTTCAAAGTACCACCTTTTTCTATTTCTCAGTGAGCATCTAGGGATGATTGATTATTTCTCATAGTGATAAATTTATTTAAAATGACTCATCTAAGTTAATAAATGAATATTATTGGTTATTTCCATTTAAATTACACCTCTTCTTCAAGATTCATTTCAGATGAGGACTAAAATCATGTGTGACTATATGAATAAATTAGTAGTCTCATCTAAAAGTGAGACATCTTTCTTTTTTGAAAATTTCAGATATATGCAAAATATTTATTTAAAAATCAGTTATAAAAATATCAGTTATTATGTAATACATATTCTATCTTTGTAAACATATCTGTGTTTTCCCTTTAGTTTATTTCTTTTCTTTTTAATTTTTTAAATTTTATTTTGATGGTATCGAAATACAACAGAAAAAGACAGAGCAAAGCCAATTGAGATAATGCAACGAAATTGGTGCAGAACTTCAGAGCAGGACACCGGGTTAACAGTAATAGATACCATAGTATATCTGGTTATCTTCACAATAGTTGTCATTCAGGTAGGCATAAAAAATCAATCCAAAAACACAACATTATAACCAATCAAAAGAGAATATTGAATAGAGCAAAACAATCATAACAAAACAAAACAGTGAAAACAACATTTGCCTTCAAACAGAAGACAGAAGGAAGTCCCCCATATTTGCTATATTGTATACAGTCATCCTCCCAAGGGATGCTCAGACTTCTGCCCCAGTGCTAACGGGTGGGGAGGGATGGGGGGTGGAGAGGATAGGATGTTTGATTCTCAGCCTGCCTTCTGGTAGGCTCACAGGAGACTGGTTCTTTACCTGGCTCCCACCAGTGGTGCTTACCAGGAAGGGAAGCAAATTGCTTCTCTGTTTTCTTTTTTTGTTGTTGTTGCCTGGGATCCAACTCACAACCTTGTGTTTGCCAAGCAGGCACTTACACTGCTGAGCTAAACCCCCCGCCCTTGCTTTTATTTAAAGTAATCACATTCTGGGTTTGCTCTAGCTTGTTTCCTTGCTGTTATTTTTATATGTGAAAGTAACCTACTGCTTTTCATGTGCATGGAAAACATAAAGAGGATGTGAAATAATTCTGAAAAATAAAATAAAATTCGTCTTTAAAAACATACCTGAGTATCAGTTAATGTAGGGATGTTTAAGAGTTTATTTACCTACAAACACCTATTCTTTTCTGGACATCTCAGTGTATCTTGAAAATTAAAGCCTGTATTCCTTAATGCACTCTTATAGCCACTTTTCATAATATATTTGCAAAGCACATTTGATGTCAAATGAGCCCCTGTACTCAGCTTCATTATCATAAAAATACCAGTTCTTCTGCAGTGAGAAAATCCAATTACTTGTGACTAAGGTGTTTGGATGAAAACGTCAAAATGAACAACTGTTAGTGCAAATATGACAAGCATTTCTACAATTTCACAGGGGCTTAGGTAAGGCTCTATGCACATGGAAGAAGAACACCAAATGAGGAGAGTTTGAAGTACTTACATGGCATTTGATCCTTTTTATAATTCATGTTTACTTTTTTTCTTTCAGTTTTTAAGAACCATATCAGAGAAGCATTATCTCTGATTGTATTTTCTTTGGACTGAATTTGTTGCATTTTAAGGAAAGGAAAAAAATTAACAAGGACCAAGATGAGAGGTCAGGAACAAAATAGAACACTGTTTTAGAAAATGTATTAAGGGAAGGGTGTGCAGAGCAGTGTCTTCAGGGAGAAGGATACTGTCGGATAGCTGTGCGACCATCTGATGCATCCTTGTGGGCTTCAGCCCGCACTAAAACCTGCAGCACTATTATTATTATCATTATCAGTGTTATTACTCTTATTATTATCTTGTGGCAGAGGATTGAACTCAGGGTATCTTGCACACCAAGTACCCTCTCTTTTACTAAGGAACACACAGAAGCAGTATCTTAGACAAGAAAGTGTTTTAATGTGAGACAAAGAAGTGTTATATTCCTGAATTGATACATGCTAGCTATTTGTTCAAGGACTCTGTCTTGGTAAATTTCCTCTTTGCTAGGACAAAATACCTGACACTTCCAATTTAAAGGAGGAGAGGTTTATATTGGCTTATTTCAGTCCATGGTCTGCTGGCTGTAAGGAAGAAACATCATAGATACAAGCCTCTGGTGCTTGGAAACCCAGGACAAGGGGACCTGGCACGTGGCACCCATGACCCTTTGGCACATAGACTGACTGACACATGGAGGAGACCCAGAACAACCTGGCACCAGACATGTGGGTGCACTCACACCTTTGGAGGGTGGAGTAACTAGTGAGACCAGCACTGTGGAAGTGTCTGACCAAGGAGCCCTGGAGAATGTTGGGCCCTGGAGAACTCCACCAACAGATGACCACTCCAGACTCCGAGGTACAGAGAGACAAAGGTCAGTGCCATATGCAGCACATTCCTGGGATCTGACATGGAGGCTATCACTGAACTGTAAACACTAGAGGTGTTTTACTATTTTTATTCTCCCTTGTTAGTGAGATTGGCTAACCATTTCCTGCCTGGTTGGATGTCATCTTGTTTTGTTTTGTACTTTGTGGTTATTTTTGTTTTGGGATCTTTGTAATCTCTTTTTCTGGTCTCTTTCTCTTTTTATTCATTTTTCCTTTCTTCTCATTTTGTTGTTCATCTCTTTCTTCAATGTTCAGGTTTATTGTTTCTTACCTTTGTTTTTTGTTTTCTTTTTTTTGTTTTGTTTTGTTTTTTGTTTGCTTCTATTGATCTGCTTTCTCTCTTTCCTCAACTCTTTCTTGAATTTACACTGTCAAGGGAGTAAACTTAGAGTCTTCCCTTTCTGATTACTCCTTCCCATTTTATTTCATTATTTCCGTCCTTTGTCTTCCAGTGTCCTAAAACTTGGGTGACCATCCTTTGAGGTCCAGCCTTGACTCTAGTATGTTTGATCTCATTAATCACTTTATTCTGTCCCCTGCTCATCTTAAAACCCACCCCTGTTCCTTGCAGAAAGACAAACTCATTCCACTGAATGGAAAATCGTAGAATACAAGTACATACCATATATTTGATTTTGCTAAATAACTTTACAGCTTTCTTCTGTTGTTGGGGATATCAGGTTAGCACAGTTTGCCAGCAGTTAAGCTGTATTTAAAACTATTGTTATTACTAACAGTACTACTTTACCAAGGGTGTCTTGCATATTATAATCAGATTTTCTCCCCTGTATGATAAAGCTGTGAATGTAATGAGGTCATAATCATCACCAAAGTCCAGTACCAAAGGATTGAGTGCTAACTTTGAGATGCAAAGTAAATTTGCATCTTTTGCAAATTGGGAAGATATATTTTTTAGGATAGCTATATAGAACCATCTACATATAGAGAATATCCCTCAAGAATAGACATCTCCTAGGGAAACCTCAACACTAGTGATAAAGTTATCATAAGAAATTAGTCATCAATGTAGAAAATAAAATAAAATTAAAAAGTGAAAATAGAAAATGACAAGATGTAGAAGCAAAAAGAAATTCCAGACACCCAGGCCACTTAGACAAGACTGGAAAACAATGAGATAAATAAAATTGGAAGTTAAACACTGGGAATTTCTGAAATAATAGCAAAAGAAGTGAAAAAACAAATGGAGAAAGCTATATAGAAAATAATCTCTCACATACAAAAAGAAATGTTGCTTAAAATCAAACATATTAGAGAAAACACAAATAAAAGAGTAGTTGAGCTTAGAGAAATGATAGAAATAAAAAATTTCCAAATAGAAAACAAATAAAATTCATGAAACAGATCCACACAACAATTCAAGGAATTAAAATCTCCATTGAAAGTATGTATAATGCGTTTAATGAAGGAGAGCATAGAATTTCAGATCCTGAAGACAGAATTGCAGCTCATGATCATGAAAAGGAAGATATCCTAAAAATATCAAGAGACTATGAAAAATCAATTGAACAATTATAATATAAAGCAAATAAAAACAGCCCAAGATTGATTTGGGTCAAAAAGAAATATGGAGACAGCAAAAATGTCATAAAAAATAATGACAGTAAAGTTCTCAGATGTGGATAAAGAATTTGACATACAAATAAATGAAGCATATAGAACTCCAAACAGCCATGACCAAAATAAAACTACACCAAGGCATATAATCGTCAAGATTCCAGAGTTTAACACAAGAACACAATATTAGAAACTGTTAAAGAGAGAGAGATCAGCTATAACTGAAAGTCCATCAGAATCATGGCAGACTTCTCAACACAGTTGCTCAAATCAAGAGAAGCTTGGAGTGAAGCATTTCAAGTCCTGAAAGAAAGCAACTTCCAACCAAGATTAATGTACCATGCAAAACTGTCTTTCAAATTTAATGGAGAAAAAAGATATTTCCATGACAAAGAACAACTGAAGAAATTCATGAACACCAAATCAACCCTAGGAAGAATACTAGACAGAGATAAAAATGTCTGTAAATCCAAGTAAAACAACAGAAAGAAACCACAGGCAATACAAGCAATTAAACAGAGGGAAAAACAGGGAACCAACAGCAGAAATCTAACATCACAAAGATAAACCAGTACATATCAGGTATACCCATAAATGTAAATGCCTTCAATTCATCAATCAAAAGAAGTAGTAGAAAGAATGGATCAAGAAACAAGATCCAACAATATGATGCATACAAGAAAACCATTTAGCTCAAAAATAAATTCACAGACTGAAATTCAAAGGATGGAAAACAATACTCCATGCAATAGGAACTTGGAAAAAGCAGTAGTACCTATTGTACTTGCAGACAATGTGAACTTCAAACCAAGAACGATCAAAAGATATTTGCAGTGCTTCTGTGAAAATACCAACAAAGGAAGTAGCTGGGTCAAATGGAACCTCTAATCTTGTTTGAGAAATCTCCACACTGATTTCCACAGTGATTGTACCAGTCTACCCTCTCACTAACAGTGGAGAAGCGTTTGTTTTTCCCCAAGTTCCTCCAGCATTTGTTACTGGTTGATCTTTTGATGTTGACCATTCTTTCTGCAATAAGATGGAATCTCACTGTTGTTTTCTCAAATGACCAATGATAGCAAACATTTTTTATATTTATTTGCCATTTGATTTTTTTCATCCAAGATATGTGTATTCATCTCTGATGTCCATATTTGGATTGGGTCTTTGAATTTGGGGGGCTTAAGTTTTTCAATTCTCTTTTTTTTAAATTTTATTTAATGAGAAAAAAACACAACACAACAAAAGAGAAAAAAATGGTAGCAACAATATAGAATTGAAAAGGAAAAAAAGAAAAGAACAACAACAAAAAAACCCACTAAGATATCACACTTGATAAATTACACACTATCATCATGGAAGCAGTTGTTCAAGTTACAAAATTAAAGCATACAAAGTAGATATTCAAACCGTGAGGCTATTAACAGTTCTGCTCAACAGTCTAACAAAAACATTAATATGTTCCTCCATCTTACACATTTAAACATACATACAGTTATTTCCTTTAGAGCACTTTCTTTTCCTTTCTTTTTTACAGTAGCAATTACACATTTTGGGTTTAATTATTCATACAGTTCTATTAATTTTTACACTAGAGACAATGTTATGTTATATTTATAAATATGATTCTTACTTCATTAATGAAAATAGTCTCAATTTGTCTCCATTTCTCTATGAAGGCCTCAAGATTATCCCTTTTCATAGCCGAGTAATATTCCATTGTATAAAAATACCACCTCTTTTTCACCCACTCTGTGGTTGATGGGCATCTTGGCTGTTTCCAAGATTTAGCTATTAGAAATTGCGCTGCTATAAACATGGGTGCACATATATCACTGTTATATGAACATTTCAGTTTTTCTGGGAAAATACCCAGGAGGGGAATAGCTGGATTGAATGGAGCTTCCAAATCCTAGTCTTCTGAGAATTCTCCATACTGATTTCCATAGTGGTTGCACCAGTCTACACTTCTACCAACAGTGCATCAGTGTTCCTTTTTTGCCACAGCCTCAACAGCATTTGTTACAGGTTGATTTTTTCTTTTTAACCAGTTGATTTCTTGATGGCAGCTATTCTTTCATGAGTGAGATGAAATTTCAATGCTGTTTTGCATTTCTTGAATGAACAGTGATGGTGAACATTTCTTCATGTACTTATTTGCCATTTGTTTATCTTCATCTGAGAATTGTGTGTTTATCTCAGATGCCTATTTTTGGAGAGAGTCTGAATTTGGGGGGCTTGATGTTTTTCAATTCTTTATATGTACTTTATATAAGTCCTTTGTCTGCAGGGTTGCTGGCTAAAATTCTTTCTCATTCTGTGGGTTTTCTTTTCACTCTGATGGTGATTTCTTTTGAAGTACAGAAACTTTTCAATAATATGAGATCCCAGTTGTTGATTCTCTGAAGTGTTTCCCATGCAGTTTGCATTTTGTTCGTGAATTCTGTTTACCCCTATGTCTCCAAGACTTCTACCTACCTTGTCTTCCAGGAGATTAAGTGATTCTGTTTTAATATTTATGTCTTTGATCCATTTAGACTTTAGTTTTGTGCATGGTGATAGGCATGTATCTAGTTTCAATCTTCTGCAAGTGGAGAGCCAGTTTTTCCAACACCATTTGTTAAAGAGGCTATCCTTCTTCCAGTGCACATGTTTAGCCCCTTTGTCAAATGTCAGGTGGCTGAGTGTCTTTGTACTTATACTGCATCTTATAATCTGTTCCATTGTTCCTCAGGTCTATTTCTTTGCCAGTACCATGCTGATTTTATCATTGTGGCTTTGTAGTACAGTTTCAAGTCAGGAATTGAGATGCCTTCTGCCTTGCCTTTATTGCCCAGACTTTCCTTTGCTATTCTAGGTTTCTTCTGGTTCCAAATGAATTTTAGGAGTGTTTTCTCTAGATCTGTGAGGTACGTCAATGGTATTTTGACTGGGATTGTGTTAAATCTGTATTACAGTTTTGGGAGTATGTCCATTTTCACAATGTTGTTTCTTCCTAGCCAAGAGCATGGAACATCTTTCCATTTTCTAATATCCTCTTCAATCTCCTGTTTTAGCATAGTATAATTTTCAGTATATAGGTCTTTTACATTTTTAGTTAGGTTGATTCCTAAGTACTTCATTTTTTTAGATGTTATTGTGAAGGGTGGTGTTTCCATAATTTCCCTCTCAGTGAGGTTCTTGTTTGTGTACAGGAATGCTACTGATTTTTGAGCATTGACATTGTATCCAGCCACACTGCTGAATTTGTTTATTACGTCTAGTAGTCTTTTAATGGAATTTTTTGGGTCTTCTAGATAGAGTATCATGTCATCTGCAAATAGTGATAATTTAACTTCTTCCTTTCCTATCTGTATTCATTTTATTTCTTTCTTTTGTCTGATTGCCCTGGCTAGTGTTTCCAGAACTATATTGAATAAGAGTGGTGATAGTGGACATCCTTGTCTTGTTCCTGATTTTAAAGTGAAAGCTTTCAGTTTTTGTCCATTTAGTATAATATTGGCTGTTGGTTTGTCATAGATGGCCTTTATAAGTTTGAGGTAGACACTGTGCATTCCGAGATTCTGAAGATTTTTTATGATGCACATGTGTTGGACTTTTATCAAAAGCTTTTTCTGCATCTATTATGATGACCATATGATTTTTATTTTTTGCTCTATTGATGTGGTGTATTACATTTATTGATTTGCATATGCTAAACCATCCCTTTATTCCTGGAATGAACCCCACTTGGTCATGATGTATAATCTTCTTGATGATTTGCTGCATTCTATTTGCCAGTATCTTATTGAGAATCTTTGCTTCAGTGTTCATTAGTGAGATTGGCCTATAGTTCTCCTTTTTGGTTGGGTCTTTCTCTGTTTTGGCAAGTAATACTTGCCTCCAGGAATGAATTAGAGAGGATTGCTTTCTTTTCCATTTCATTGAAGAGTTTAAGGGGTATCAGCATCAAATATTCTCTAAATTTCTTGTAGAATTCAGCCATTAAATCCATCAGGACCTGGGCTTTTCTTTGTTGATAAGTTTTTTTCATTACATTTTCAATTTCAGTAGCTGATATTGGGTTATTCAATATTGCTATATCTTCTTGGTTGAGCTTTGGTAGTTCATATGTTTCTAGACATCTGTCCATTTCCTCTGTGTTTTCTTCTCTATGTGAGTAGAGATTTTCAAAGTAGGTATTCATGATTGTTTGAATTTCCATGGGATCTGTAGTAATTTCCCCTTTTTTGGTACTTATTGCATGAATTTGGGTTATTTCTTTCTTTTTCTTTATAAGGTTAGCTAGAGGTTTTTCAATTTTGTTTATTCTCTCAAAAATCCAGGTTTTAGATTCATGAATTCTTTGTATTTTTTTTAGTTTCAATTGCATTGATTTCTGCTCTAATCGTTACAATTTGCTCTCTTCTTTGAGCTTTAGATTTAACTTCCTTTTCTTTGTCTAGAAGCTTGAGTTGAAGCATTAAACTGTTTATTTCTGCTCATTCTATTTTCTTGATATGACAATTTATTGCTATATATTTCCCTATTAAAACCATTTTCATTGAATCCCAAAGATTACAGTATGTTGTGTCTGCATTTTCATTGAATTGTAGGTACTGCTTTATTTCTTCTTTAATTTCTTCCATAGCCCACTGGTTGTTCAAAAGGTTGTTATTTAATTTCCAAGTATTTATGCCAGTTTTGTAATTTCTTTTGCCATTAATTTCCAGTTTCAGTGTGCTATGGTCAGATAGTATGCAAGGGATAATTTCCATATCTTTGCTTCTTCTGAAGAATTTTTTAATGGGATAATATATGGTCTATTTTGGAGAATATCTCATGGGCAGCTGAGCAGAATGTGTATTCTGATGTGGTTGGGTGGAACACTCTGTAAACATCTACTAAGTCCAGTTGCTCGCAGGTATGATTCAGTTCTAGACTTCTTGTCTAGTTGATCTGTCTCTTTGTGACAATGGGCTGCTAAGGTCCCCTGTTAAAATTATGTTCTTGTGTATTTGGTTTTTCATGTCCTTTAATATCTGTCTTATATAGTTGGATGTTCCTGTGTTTGGTGCATATATATTTATAATTATTCTTCCTCTTGAACTTTTTCACTTACAAGTATGTAGTGACCTTCTTTGTCTCTTTTACTCATTTTATGTTTGAAGTTCACATTGTCTGCAAATAGGATAGATACCCCTGCTTTTTTCTGGGTTCCTGTTGCATGGAATACTGTTTTCTATCCTTTGACTTTTAATCTGTGAGTTTCTTTTTGAGTTAGATGTGTTTCTTGTATATAGCATATTGTGGGATCCTGTTTCTTGATCCATTATGTCAACCTTGTTTTTTTTTTTGATATGTGAATTGAGACTATTTACATTTATGGATATCACTGACATGTACTCACTTGACTTTGCCATGTTGTGTTCCTATTGTTAGTTTCCTACTTTTCTCCCCTGTTTACTTTCTTGTCAAGCCTGGTGATTTCTTTCTGTTGTTGTTCTGCATATTATGGTCATTTTAATCTCTATCTAGGATATCCTTCAGTACTCTTTCTAAGATTGGTTTGGTGGACATGAATTTCTTCAGTTGTTCTTTGTCAAGGAAGTACCTTGTTTCTCCATTAAATTTGAAAGACAGTTTTGCTGGGTATGTCAGTCTGGGTTGAAATTTGTTTTCTTTTAGGGCTTGAAATACTATAGTCCAAGCTCATGTTATCCTGAATGTTTAGGCTGAGAAGTCTGCTGTGATTCTAATATGCTTTCCTTTACAGGTGAGTTGTGTCTTTTTTTCTATTTTAGTATTGTTTTTATGCTATATGTCTGGAATCTTAATTATTTTATGTCTGGGTATAGATTTATGTTGGTTATGACTGTTTGGCATTCTATGTGCCTCACTTATTTGTATATCAGATTTTTTTTCCATGTTTGGGAAATTTTCTGCCATTATTTCTGTGAACAGCTTGGCTATATCCTTTGCATTGTCTCCTGCCTCCTCAATGATGCCTATTAATCTAACATTAATCTCCTGGCATCATCTTGAAGCTGCTCGGTTATCATTTCATGCTGTTTTCTTGTTTTTATAAGTTCTACCCTTTCATGATTGCTATCTGTGAGCCTGTCCCCAAGGTCAAATATTCTAACCTAAGCTTCATTTAAATGGGTTTGCAGGCTTTTGGTACAATTTTTTGTTTCTTGCATATCTCTTTGAATTTGTTTCATGAATTCTACTTGTTTTCTGCATTGTTCACTCAAAGTTTCAATCAATTTCCCATGCTCCTGTATTTTTTTTATTTATTTCTTCTCTAGCTATGTTGAGCAACTCTTTTACTAAGGTTGTTACTTTTTAAAAATTTTTTAAAATTTCATTTAAAGAGAAGAAACAAAACAAAACTGAATAAAGGGTAACAACAATACAGAATTCCAAGGGAAAAAAAAAACAAAAGAACAACAACAAAAAAAAACTAAGTGATTATTACTTGGCAAATTACGTACTGACTTCTTGGAAATAATTTTTCAAATTATAAAGTTAAAACATGTAGACATTCAAACAGTGAGTCGGTTAACATTTCTGTTCCATGATCTGACAAAAAAACCCCAGCAATATGGTCATCCATCTTACCCACTCAAATATACATTCAATTATATCAAAAGGGTAAAATTAAACACAATAAAACAGAACAAAGCGGATCACAAGAAAGCGATGTAAGAGACATAAATTTCAAAACTAGACAATCAGAGATATTCACGCTCTATCGTACTGACTCTTATTTTCTTCCAAATAATTGTCCATATTGTCACATACAGGGAATTCACATGAAACAACATAGTATAGAATTGATCTGAGCAGGACAAGGAGGGAGTTACAGGTCTTCAAGACCAACAATAGGGAAGCCGAGAATGGCCGTCATAGTGTCTCTCATTCTACTGAAAACAGCTGTCCATACCTTCATGTGTTTTGAACATAAACAAAACAAAACAAGCTAAAATCACTTTGAACAAAGAATGATAATTTTTCTGGATTACACATCATGACATTATGGAATCAGCACTGGGTACTGTAGTGTCTCTTTTTCTTCAAAGTAGTTGTTCCTTTCAACATGTGTTATATAGTTGGTTCTTGCAAACTGTTAATAAGCTCTACACATGCATGAGTCTCTAAATGTATATCTATCCTTTCTGTATTAGAGGTAAAAACAAAACAAAGCAAGATAAAACAATTCCTAGAAAAGCATGAAGCAAACAAGTCATATTTAACTGAAATAGAAGGTGATATACAATGGTTGCCATGATGTCTCAGTAGTATATAACAACAGTAATAAAAACAAAGCATGGAGACATTATAAGACTTCAGAAGCAAGTAATAATCAAACCAGAGTAGGTATCTTAATGAATCTTGTCATCTTCAGTGTAGTTGCCTATACTCTTAGACTAGATGCTATCAATCATAACAGATTTAAATATAATCAGTCAATACAAAGTAGCAATCTAACAAACCAGATTCAAATAAGACCAATCATAATAAGACAGTATAAGTTATAAAGGGCTTCAGATCAAGTTGATAGGAAATTAGGGATGATTACCATAACATGTCCTCTTATTTTTGAGATAGCTGACCATGTCCTCACGTCTAGCATAAGTAGACAAACTGGAACAGCACATAATCCATCCAAGCAGAGTGATGAGAATAATGTAAATTTTAAATCTGGTTACCCAATTAACAATATCCTCTGCCTCCCTTTTTTAGACAATTCCTCCCCCTTTCACTCCCATAGGGTGCACTGCTTGTTTTGGGTCCCACTGCCTCCCTATATAGAGCATCTCAATGGACTCTATCTCCTGATCTACCCTGCCTGTGTTTCTCTCTGTTAATATTTCAAGGCTATCTATACTAGAGATTACAGCCAATCTTCTCTGCCTTATTTCTTCTATTCTGTTTTTCTGCCATTGGTTGTCTATTTTTCTGTTCCAATCCACTGTCTGTCCCGTTCACTGAGGCCTCTCTGCCATTGTTCCTGAAATGCTTGTGTTCTTGTTCTCTCTCTCTCTCTCTAAAATGTCCTTCAGTATTTTTTGTAGGGTTGGATTGGTGGTCACAAATTCTCCAAGTTCCTCTTTGTCATGGAAGCATCTTTTTTCTCCATCAATTTCTAGAGAGAGTTTTGCAGGATACATCAATCTGGGCTGGAGGTTGTTCTTCTTCAGGGCTTGAATTACTTCACCCCAAGCTCTTCTTGACCTGATGGTCTGTGTCGAGAAATCTGCCATGATTTTGATGGGTTTTCCTTTATAGGTGATCTGTTTCTTTTCTCTGATGGCTTTTAAAATTCTGTTCTTATATTGAATTTCTGGGATCTTGATTATTATGTGTCTGGGTGTAGCTCTGTTTTGGTTGTAGGTGGCTGGAGTTCTGTATGCTTCATGCATCTGAATATCATTTGCTTTTTCTATGCTTGGGAAATTTTCCTTAATGATTTCTGTGAATAGCCTTTGTAATTCCTCTGTTTTTACTCCTGCTTCTTCATTCACATGCTTTATTCTTAAGTTATAGATCCTCTTATCATCCTCTAGCCTTCCAATTGTTGCTGCCTGCTCCCTTGTTATTTTTAAGAGATCTTTCCTTTCATGATCACACATTGCAAGCCTGTGTTCAAGTTTTGATAGTTTATCTTTGGTTTCTTTCAAGCAGTTTTGACAGTTTTCTATGGAGTCTTTAGTTTCCTGGTAATCTCTTTGTGAATTTGCTTCATGAATTCTAGGTTTTTCTTGTTTTCTTCATTAAATGTTTCTCTCCTTTTGTGTTCTTCCATTCTTCTGTCTGTGTCTTCTTAAGAGGTGCCCAACCTTTCTTTTATTAATCTACTTATCTCTTGTTTAACTTGAATTAATATTTCAGTTTTGATCCCACTTATGAGATCCTGAAGATATCTCTTCATGTCTGCTAATGTTGTGTTTGACGTTGCATTTTTGCTGCCCTCAATCTCTTTTGTATTTACCTCTCCTGGATCAATGTTCTCAGAGTTGTGGGCTGGAGTTTTTTTCTTATTTCTCCCTCTCGTCATGTTTTTGATTCCTTCCATAAAAGTGTACAGTGTAATTCCCATCCACTTTGCTTGTTGGTTAAGGCTCCTCTGGAGCACGCAGGCTAGGGGCTTCTGCCCTCTGCTGGCTGCTATCAGAGTGTGAAGTTTAAGCAAGTGCAGTGTGTGCTGGCTCCTCTTCTCTGGGCCAGTCAACCTTTGCAGGCCTTCACTGTGTCAGTGTGCACCAAGCTCAGGGAATTAGTTTGTAGCAACCCACTGCATCCGGGCCAGGGGCACGGCCCAAGCCAAGCAGATTCCACCAATCCACTCGGCAAGGGGAGCAACCAAGTGAAGCCACTTCCTTATGTACTTAGGGCTCTCCTGCCCAAATCCAACATGTCTTCCAGTCATTTTCCCCTTTCCTATGGGAAGGTCTTATTCCCACCACTCACTGTGTGTTGATGCCAGTCTGTGAGAACTGCTGGGCTCTCCGACCTCCGACTTCAGCATGGATGCAGCGCAAATTCACGGTGCCTCTGGGTGGGTTGTGTGCAGGGCTGGGTCCAGGCAAGCCTCATGCAAGGATGTTCAGCTCCACATGCCAGCCACTCAAGCTAGTCACATTGGCACAGTTCGGTCAGTCAGGTTACTTTTGGGCAGGAATTCAGGCGGCTCGAGGAGGGCGCCATACTTGCTGATCTTAGTTTCACTAATGGTAGCTCCAGAACCTCATATTTGAGCAGTTTTTTTGACATTAGTTTCTTCCTGGGTTGAGAGAATCCATCTCTCTCTGTTTGGGCCTCTCCAGCATGTTAAATTCTGGCATTTAAGCTGTCTCTCTCAGAGAGGATCTCTCTCCTGCTACCTACTGGTCTTCCATCTTTGGAAACCTCCTAAGGTTGTTATTTTTGTCTTTACTAAAACATTATTTCTAATTTGATTTCCTCTATAGTCTCATGGCTTTGTTTCTTTACTTCATTTACTATCTTTTCAGAGATTTCTGGTGTATGACGTTTAAGGTCCTCTATTTCATTATTGCCTGTACTTGGTCCTGATGGACTAGATGATTGTGATTGCATTTTGCCTTTTCATTTAGTCATTTTCATCGTTTGGATAAATATGTGCTCTTCTTATCCCAACAGTCACAACTTTCTGTACTGTGTGTTTTAGGGTCATACTATGTGGTTGATGTTTGTCAAATTGCTTGTTACCACAATGAAGAGGAGGTCCAGTCTCCTGAATTCCTCCTACAGGCCTGTTGTATGAGTCCTATATTTTTCTGGGCTAACTAGCCTAGAAGTATTGATGTAGGGCAACTCTTAGTTCCTGCTGTTGTTATATCTTCAAGTTGTTGCAGGTCACCAGATCTCCCTGGCTATAGTGTTTGTTACAGCGAAGGCCCTACTGTGTCACGGGTGGTCTTATAAGTAATTTTAATTTTCTCCAAGTTGGGGGGCATTACTGGTGCACTCCTCAAGCTTTTTGATATTCTCTGTGTGAGAAAAGAGTTTACCCACTCTCTTACCAGGTTTGCCAAGGTCTTATAGTTTCAGTTCCACTCCTATTTACCCACTGCAGACCTCCAGTTTATGTGCATACTCACCACACTGACTGGAGCCTGCTGAGGTTTTTTGTTTGGGTGAGGGGTTACTGAGTCTCTCATCCAGCCAGCATGGTAGTCCACTGTAGTCCAAGGTTCTGATGTTCCTGGTGGAAGGGTGAGCCCAGCAGCAGTGGTCCCAGGCAGCTCAGGCCTGCAGCGGGTTTCCATGATGCTCACAGTGGAAGGGTGGGCCCAGCAGTAAGTTTTTCATTTCCTATGTGTTCTAGATAGAATTTTTTTTTGTCCGAGGGACAATTGGTAAAATCTTTTCCCAATCTGTGGATTTTCTTTTCACTCTGTTGGTGATTTCTTTTGATGTGGAAAACTTTTTTATCATAAGACATTATCCCAGTTGTTGATTGTTTGAAGTGCTTTTTTAAAGTTTTATTTTAAAGAGAATAAAACAAAAAAGGGCAGTACAGAGCAGATCAGAACAGAAAAGCATAGGCAACACACTACTTTACATTAAAACAACCAGACATCAACAGTAGCTATCACAATATGTCTTTCTTTGCTATAGTTAAGCATAGTTTCAAATA
Source organism: Dolichotis patagonum (assembly GCA_004027295.1). Classification (NCBI taxonomy): domain Eukaryota; kingdom Metazoa; phylum Chordata; class Mammalia; order Rodentia; family Caviidae; genus Dolichotis; species Dolichotis patagonum. Next base: position 26,268 of record PVJX010003175.1, on the reverse strand, counting down.
CAATAATATCAAACATAACAAAATAGTATAAAACCATTCAAAAAGTGAAAGAATTACAGGGCATTCTGAACCGAATAACAGAGAATGATCAATGGGTAGTATAATACCTCATTTTTGATAGAAATATTTTGTTTAATCTACCAACATATTCAAATCCCAATAAGAAGCAATGTGACAGATAGACCAAAGGTAGTAGAAGAATAGAAGCATGGTAGGACTTCTAAGAAGGATGGTATTAAATCAGCAATAGTTGTCATAAAGTTTTGTTTTCTTCAAAACAGCTGTTCATATCATGACACATGATATAGTCAAACAAAACAGAATAAAACCATTCCAACTGATGAATGAAAACATTAAAAGGCTTCAAAGCTATGAGATGGGTACTCATGCTTACCATAAAATCTTATATACTCTTCATCAACTCTCATACTAGGGAGACTATATGGTATTTACACTTGTGAGTTTGGTTTATTTCACTTAAGCCAATGGTCTCAAGTTGTGTCCATTTATTTATAAATATCTCAATGTGATCATTATTTATAGCTGAGTAGTACTCCATCGTATAAAAATGCCACAACTTTTTTATCCATTCCTCAGTTGATGGGCACTTAGGTTGTTTCCAAGATCTGACTATTACAAATTGTGCTGCTATATACATGGGTGCACATATATCACTGTGTCATGATGTTTTAAGATCTTCTGGGAATATGCCTAGAAGTGGAATAGCTGGGTCAAATGGGACTTCCATACCCAGCTTTTTGAGGAATCTCCACACTGACCTCCACAGTCGTTGCACCAGTCTACATTCCCACAAACAGTGCAGAAGAGTTCCTTTTTCCCCACAGCCTCTCCAACACTTGTTGTTGGTAGTGTTTTCTATCCTGGCCATTCTTTCTGGAGTGAAATGGATTCTCAGTGTGGTTTTAATTTGCATTTCTCTCATGACTAATGATGATGAACATTTCTTCATGTATTTTTTGCCATTCGTATTTTGTCATCTGAGAACTGTGTATTCATTTCAGATGCCCATTTTTGGATTGGGGCTTTGAATTTCGAGGGTCTGATTTTGTTAAATTCTTTATAAGTTCTAGACAAAAGTCCTTTGTCTGAGGCACTGTTCATGAAGATTTTTTCCCAATTTGTGGGTTTTCTTTTCACTTTGCTGGAAACCTCTTTTGACATGCAGAAACTCTTTAATAAGATGTGGTCCCAGTTATTGATTCTGGGAAGTACTTCCCGTGTACTTTGGTTCTTGTTCATGAATTCTCTTCCTACTCCTATATCTTTGAGATATTTACCTACTTTGTATTCCAACAGTTTTAGTGTTTCTATTTTAATATCTAGATCTTTGATCCATATAGATTTTAGTTTAGTACATGGTGATAGGCATGGGTCTAGTTTTAGTCTTCTGCATATGGACAGCCAATTTTTCCAGCACCATTTGTTAAAGAGACTGTCATTTTTCCAACATGGATGTTTGGTCTCTTTATCAAAGATAAGGTGCTTGAGTGAGTTTGCAGTTGTGGTTGTATCTTCCAATCTATTCCACTGATACTCCGGTCTGTTTCTATTCCAGTACAATACTGACTTTATCACTGTAGGTTTGTAGTATAGTTTCAAGTCAGGGATTGTGATGCCTCCTGCCTTGCCTTTGTTGCTTAGAATTGCCTTTGCTATTCTGGGTCTGTTTTGGTTCCAGATGAATTTTAGGAGTGATTTCTCTAGATCTATGAGGTATGTTAGTGGTATTTTGATTGGGATTGCATTGAATATGTATATTAATTTTGGGAGAATGGCCATTTTTACAATGTTTTTTCTTCCTATCCATGAACAGGAGATGTCTTTCCATTTTCTGAGGTCCTCTTCAATTTCCTTTTTCAGGGTATTATAATTTTTGCTGTATAGCTATTTTATTTCTTTCATGAGATTAATTCCTAAGTACTTCATTTTTTTGGATGCTATCTCAGTACTTTTGTTGTTCATTTTTTTGGATGCTATCTCAGTACTTTTGTTGTTAGTGTATAGAAATGCTATTGATTTTTGAGTATTGACTTTGTATCCAGCTACCTTGCTGAATTTATTTATTATATCTAGGAGTCTTTCAATAGAGTTTTGGGGGTCTTCTATGTAAAGTATCATGCCATCTGCAAATAATGATAATTTAACTTCCTCTTTTCCTATCTTTACTCCTTTATTTCTCTTTCCTGTCTTATTGCTCTGGCTAGTATTTCCAGTACTATGTTGAATAGCAGTGGTGATAATGAACATCCTTGTCTTGTGCCTGATTTTAAGGTAAAGGCTTTCAGTTTTTGAACATTTAATATAATGCTGGCTGTTGGTTTGTAATAGCTGGCCTTTATCATATTGAGATAAAGACCCTCTAATCCAATTCTCTGTAAGGTTCTTATCATGAATGAGTGTTGGACTTTATCAAAAGCTTTTTCTGCATCTATAGAGATGATCATGTGGTTCTTGCTTTTGGGTCTATTGATATGGTGGATTACATTTATTGTTTTGCATATGTTGAACCATCTCTGCATAGTTGGGATGAATACCACTTGGTCATGGTGTATAATCTTCTTGATGATTTGCTGCATCCTGTTTGCTAATATTTTATTGAGAATTTTTGCATCTATGTTCATCAGGGAGATTGGCCTATAGTTCTCTTTTTTCGTTGAGTCTTTCTCTGGTTTTGGTACTAGAGTGATATTTGCTTCCAGGAATGACTTAGGAAGAATTGCTTCCCTTTCAATTTCATTGAAGAGTTTGAGGAGTGTTGGAATTAAGTCTTCTTTGTATTTCTTGTAGAATTCAGCAGTGAATCCATCTCGGCCTGGGCTCTTCTTTGTAGGCAAGGACTTAATTACATTTTCAATTTCAGTAATAGAAATTGGGTTATTCAGCAATTTTAGATCTTTCTGATCCAGCTTCAGTAGTTCGTATGTATCTAGGAATCTGTCTATTTCTTTTCTTCAGTGTTATCAAACCTATGAAAGTAGAGGTTTTCAAAATACATGTTGATGATCTTCTGTGTTTCCACAGGGTCTGTAGTAATTTCACCTTTTTCATTCTTTATTTCATGAATTTGAGTTTTTTCTTTCCTTTTTTAAATAAGGCTGGCTAGGGGCTTATCAATTTTATTTATTCTTTCAAAGAACCAACTCTTTGATTCATTGATCCTTTGTACTGTTTTCTTAGTCTGTGTTGCATTAATTTCTTCTCTGATCTTTATAATTTCCTCCCTTCTTTTGGCTTTTGGCTTGGCTTGCTCTTCTTCTGCTAGATGTTTGAGTTGTAGCATCAGGTTGTTTATTTGTGTTTGTTCTGTCTTCCTGATGTGGGAACTCAATGCAATAAATTTTCCTCTGAGGACTGCTTTCATTGCATCCCACAAAATCCGGTAAGTTGTGCCTGTATTTTCATTTACTTGTAGATATTGTTTAATTTCTTCTTTAATTTCCTCTGTGACCCACTGATTGCTCAAGAGTGTATTATTCAGTTTCCATGTGTTTGTAGACTTTTTGCAATTTCTTTTATCATTAATTTCTAGTTTCACAACACTATGATCCAATAACATGCATGGGATAATTTCTATTCTTTTGCATTTACTTAAATATGTTCTGTGGGCTAGTATATGGTGTATTTTAGAGAATGTCCCATGTACTGCTGAGAAGAATGTATATTCTGATGTTGTTGGATGGAACACTTTGCATACATCTCTCAAGTCCATTTGTTCACAGATGTGATTCAGTTCTGTTATGTCTTTGCTGATTTTCTGTCTAGTTGATCTGTCCTTTTGGGTCAATGGTGTGTTAAAGTCTCCTGTAATATTTGTATTATTGCTTATTTGACTTTTCATTTCTGTTAGCATTTGGTTTATATAGCTGGGTGCTCTGGAATTTGGTGCATATATATTTAAGATTGTTATCTCTTCCTCTTGAAGTGTTCCTCTAACTAGTATGTAATGCCGTTCTTTATCTCTTTGGATCATTCTTGGTTTGAAATTCACATTGTCTGCAAACAGGATGGCTACTCCTGTTTTTTTTTTTTTTTTGGTTTCCTATTGCATGAAGTATTGTTTTCCATCCTTTGACTTTCAGTCTATGAGTGTCCTTTTGGGTTAGATGGGTTTCTTGTAGACAGCATATGGTTGGATGTTGTTTCTTGATCCATTCTGCCAATCTGTTTCTTTTGATTGGTGAGTTGAGGCCATTTACATTAATGGTTATAACTGTTATATATTGTTTTATTGTTGACCTTTTATCTATCTGCTGTTTTGTCTTTAGCTTTTCATTCTGTTTATTTGTCTGCCTTGCTTGGTGGTTTTATCCCATGTTTATCTAGAATGTCTTTCAGTATTCTTTGTAGGGTTGGTTTGGTGTTCATGAAGTTCCTCGGCTGTTCTTTGTGATGGAAGTATCTTATTTCTCCATCCATTTTGAAGGACAGTTTTGTCAGTATGGTCATTCTGGGTTGGAAGTGGTTTTCCTTTAGGATCTGAAATATTTCACTCCATGCTCTTCTTGATTTCATTGTTTGTGTTGAGAAGTCTGCCGTGATTCTCATAGGTTTTCCTTTATAGGTGATTTCTCTTTTCTCTCTAACAGTTTTTAGTATTCTGTTCTTATGGTGGATTTCCAGAATGGTGATTATTACGTGTCTGGGTGTAGTTTTATTTTGGTTATGGCTGTTTGGAGTTCTACATGCTTCACTTATCCAGATGTCTGTTTCTCTTCTCATGTTTGGGAAGTTTTCAGCTATTACTTCTGTAAATATCCTCTTGATATCATTTGGGCTGTCCCCTTCTTTTTCATTTATCCCAATTAATCTTATGTTATTTTTCTTTGCATCATCTTGCAGGTGTTGAATTGTTATTTCCTGATTCTTTGTTATTTTTAAAAGATCTTGTCTTTTCTGTTCATTGGCTGCAGTCTTATCTTTGAGGTCTGAAATTCTATCTTCATTTTCATTGAGCCAGTTTTGGCAGCTTTCAATAGCATTTTTCATTTCCTGTATATATCTTTGAATCTGCTTTATATATTCTGTTTTTTCTTATATTGTTCTTTGAGGGATTCTAACTGTTTGCTTTGTTCCTTTAATTTTTTAGCTGTGTCTTCACTAGATAAGTTCACTATTTCTGTCACTGTTTTTATCAATTCTTCTTTTACCTGGGCAAGTATTTCTGATTTGAATTTCTCCATAGCTTTCCCTAGTTGTATCTTTATTTCATTTGATGTCATTTCAGACATTTCAGGTGTATAGATTCTTTTTTCTTCTATTTACATGGCTTCTAAGCTTTCTTGGGAAGGGCTGGGGCTTTGAGCCTGCCTTTTGGTCTTTCCTTTTGTCATTTTTCTATATTTCCTTGCTTTGAGCGGTGTTCCAAAGCTTCCTCTGCATGTGTGGCAAATTACCTCTTGCACCCTCAGTTCCTGGAGCAGCAGTGGCTCCCCCACAGACTCTTGGCTCCCTCACAGTGTCCTAACTCTCCTCTGCAGGCTCCTGGCTCCCTAAGCTATAAGGCAGATGCTGGGTGTGGTGGACTGCAGAACCTCGGGCTGGGCCGCCGTCCTTTGTCCCAGGCCAGTCTCCAGGAGGTTCCCTGTGGGTGAAAGGCGGGCCTATGTGTGCCAAACAGTCAGGCCTAGATGCTGGTCTCAGCCAAGTTCCCAATCCAAACAGACCAGGCCGAGCTGCCAGTCTCCGGGAGGTTCCCTCCTTAAGTGCTTTTCATGCAGTTTTGTTTTTTTCATGAACTCTCTGCCTACCCCTATGTCCTCAAGATTCCTACCTAGTTTATCTTACAGTAGTTTTCATGTTTCTGTTTTAATATTTAGATGCTTGGTACCACAGCAAAGATATATATATATATATATATATATATATATATCCATGTTTATAGTTGCACAATCTGTAATACCAAGATCTTGGAAACAACCCAAATGACAATTAACTAAGGAATGGATAAAAAAGATGTTTTATTTTTATACAGTGGAGTACTATTCAGCTATAAAGGCAGATAAGGCAATGGTTTTTAGCAGGTAATAGGTGCAACTAGAAACCATACTCATAAGTGCAATAAGTCTGACTCACATGTGTTAACACTATATTGTCTTGCTAGTATAAGAAACTGAAAGAGGAAATAAGATCTTAAAGTTAAAATACATATAGTAAAAGAGAAAGAAACTGCTTAAAGGGAAATCATATTGTTTGATTAATTTTGGAGGCCTGTATCTGGTAACTTGAGCAACTATTTTGAAGATTACAATATGCAATATATCAACTGTTGCTAAATTCCTATCATCTTGCTTTGAAATCGTATATTGCTACCATTTTGTTGTTGTTGGTATCATTTTTCTTTTATTGTCATTTTTGTTTGTTTGCTTTTTGAGTTTTCTGTTTTTTTCTGTAAAATAAAAAAATAAAGTTATCAAAAAACAAAAAGAAAGTTTACATACTTGTTAGGGGGAAAAGTTCAAGTGTAAGAGACAATAATCATATATAAGAGCACCCACATTTAAAAGGCAGTTATTAGTAGACAAGAAAAATATAGTAAGCAATAACTTAATTATAATAGAAGACTTTAATACCCAATTGTCACAAGAGATATATCAACCAGACAAAAATATCAGTAAAGTAATATCAGAACTAAACCAAACCTGTGAACAAACAGGCTTAGTAGATGTTTCCAGTGAGTTCCACCCAACATCGTTGCACACATTCTTCCCAGCTGCACATGACATCTACTGGAAGAGAAAGTAGGAAAAAAATTCAAAGATGTAGATGTAGGCAGAGACTTCATGAAGGAAACCCAAAGTGCATTGGAAGTACTTTAAAGAATCAATATCATCTTATTAAAAAGCTTTTGCATGTCAAACAAAATCACCAACAGAGTGAAAAGACAGACTGGGAAAAATTTTTAGCTTACTCTCCCTCAGACAAAGGACTTCCATCTAGAACATATAAAGAACTGAAAAGAATCAGACTTCCCAAATTCAAAGGCCCTATCCAAAAATGGACAGCTGAGTTGAATACACATCTGATATGAAGAAACACAAATGGTAAACAAATATATGACAAGATGTTCCATGTCACTAGTCACTTGGGAAATGTATATTAAAACAAGTCAGATTCCATTTCATTTCAGAAAGAATGGGTAACGTCTAGAAATCAACCAGTATCAAATGCTAGTGGGACTGTGGCGCGAAAAGGAACCCTTCTCCAGTATTGATGGGAGTGTAGACTGGTAAAACCGGTGTGGAACCAGTGTGGAGATTTCTCAAAAAACTAGGATTGGAGGTCCCATTACATCCAGCTATTCCCCTTCTGAGTATTTTCCCGGAAGAAATGAAGACATCATATCACAGTGATATATGTGCAAGCGTTTATTTCAGCACAATTTGTAATTGCCAGATCTTAGAAATAGCCTGAGTGCCCATCATCCCAGGAAAGGATTAAAAAGATAAGGTCTTTTTATGCAGTGAAGTACCACTCATAAAGGATAAGCTGGAGACTTTTATAGGTAAATGGATGCAACTTGAGACAATATTCATAAGAGGAAAAAAATCAGACACACATGTGTTAACATTGTATTGTCCCATTAGTGCAAGAATTTGAGAAAGTAAGAATCAAAATTTACAACAGATATTGTGAAATTGGAAGAACCTGTTGAAAAGGAAAGAGGAACTGGAGTGGGGAAAGGAGAAAAGATGGAAGGGAAAAGGAAAGAAATATATATATATATATATATATATATATATATATATATACTCATATATATATATGCTAGTTAAGATAGTTACCATTTTTTATTAGTTCACTGAAAAGAAAGGTTTGTGTTTATAGTGTTTGATCAATTTTGCATGCCTATATTTTATATGAGCAACTAATTTGATGATAGCAATATGCAATGTATTAATCATCACTGCTCTTCTACCAGCTTGCTTTGAAATTTTGTATCATTGTTTATCATTGTTTTGTATCTCTCTCTCTCTCTCTCTCTCTCTGTCTCTCTCTCTCTCTCTCTCTCTCTCTCTCTCAGGGGCAGAGAGTAAAGCAGTAACTGGTTTCCTCTGACCTGACCAGCCACAGCAGCAAAGCAGCTATTTCAGTCTCATAATCCAACTCTCTGCCAAACACACGAGGTTTTGGGAGTCATTTTAGATCTAAACTGTAACAGACAGCTTATTTAATGATTCTGTGGCTTAGTTTTTTTGTCTGAAAAATAAAGGTAATAAGTCTCAGCCTAGAAGCTGTCAGAACTTAAAGAAGACTGAGTGAATTCCTTCCCCATTTCCTTTAACATATTTTATTAATTACCACATATTGGTAATAGATCTTAGTAATCATAGTGAAATATTCAATGCAGTAATTAACACTCAGAAAGATTCTGCAGAGACAAATCTTAATGCTGTAACAGTGAGCTCTGATTTGCTTCTTTCCAAGAGGGTCAATTATTCAAGAAAACCTTTTTCCTAACTAAAATGAAATGACACCCACAGGACTGAACTTCCTTCATTCCCAACTGCATTGAGCCAAATGTCCCCAGATGTGGTTTTCACTTACTGAAATTGCCCAGTAAGTGTTTCCAAAACTACTTTCTCCATTTAGTAGCCAATGTTCCATTCCCCTTGTACAGGAGAAGCCCAGATTTTCTAAGAAAACACTGCCTATTTATAAAAACTACTGGTTGAAATAAGTTCCTTAACTTCTTTCTTGGAGCTGCAGTGGAGAAGTGGACTGTTTCCACGGTTTCAAAATCGGCTTCGTAGGTAAAAGGTTTTATTTGTGTGTGTGCAGGGAGTTACACTGAGGACCTCGCTCCAGGCAGGTGCTGTGCCACTAAGCTCTATCCCTGGCCATAGGTAAATGATTTTAAGAGCCCATCGTGTAACTTAATGACACTGAGGTGCTAATTCCACAATCACAAGATAAATAATTTTAGTCTGCTAATTTATCCTTTTAACATATGAAAGATGTATGATTTCAACTCTTATTTCAATGCCTGAAAGCTGTGGGCGTCCACACTAGATGCCCAGGTTGTATCCTCTCTGATTTGCTACCAAGTCACTTCCTCTTTTAGAGAAAACCCAAAATTACAAGCTTTTTTCTTTTCCTGTGACTTTTATGCTCAATGCATTGGTGACCCATGCTGTTTTTTTCTCTGTGTACCCAATACCGATGTTTTTGCTGTATAAAATGAATTACATGGCACAGAGAATTCAATCAGAAATAAGGGGGGTTTCACCAAAAGGTAAGGAAAACACCACTCCCCACACCTCCGGAGGGGTCCATTTACAGATCCTGATTACTGGAGTCCTCCACCTCAGAGCCTGCATTTAACCTTATAGTTTTCTAAACCTGAGCCCATTCTCTCCTCTAGTTGCTTTCTTTAGGCTGGAGCTGCGAGTTAGCGAATTCACTCCTCAGTAGCAGGCAGGACAGGAGGACAAACAGGCCCAAGCTCAGGGCGCTCGCTAATGGTGTGGCCCACTGTGGACAACCCGGCAAAAGCACCGCTAGGTGGCGATGTTGCCTCATTTTCCAGGTCGAGGGCAGGTTCCCGGCCTCCTGGATGATTTTACCAGGTACCTGGGGGCTTCTCTGAGCAGGAGAGTTGATAACAATTTCAACTCTAATGAAGATGACAGATTTTCACAAAGACTATTAAGCATAAAAGTACTTTTCCTTAGCAAATAAATAGCAGTAGATGTTTGAGAATCCGTCCCCAAGAAATACCAGAAATTTATTTTGAGGTAAATTGTTCATCTATTTCATAAAATGGGCATTTGGCATTTAACTTTTGGACTTTTCATTATCAACAACGCTTACTACAATCTAAGGAAACAATTTCATGTGTCTGGAATTCAGTATCATTATAAGTGAAAGGGTGTTTTCAATACATTTGTGCAGAAATGGCATTGAAGTCTCAGGTGACCTAAGGGGGCTCCAGGCTCTGTCACTTCACCTCTGGCTCCACACACTCGAGACTGTGGGGCAGGGAGTGTGGGAAAAACTCTGGCTGGGTGTCACAGCTCCCTCGTGGGGCCACATGTAAGGACTGTAACTCTGCCTGCACCCCAACACCAATGCAGCGGAGACACATCTGTACCCGAAAATGTCCTTCCTAGTAGTCATAATCTTTAAAAACTAGAATAAAAAAGTAAACTAATTTTGATAATGCGTAATTTTTTAGCCCAATTTATCCAGATGTCATCATTTTAACACGTGATACACATAAAAATTTACTGACGTAGCTGGTTTTCATTCTGCGTTGTCCTAGAAATCAACGTGTAGTTTACACTTGTGGCACGAGTCAATCTGGATGTGATCTTTTCGCAGCGCTGACATGACCTGTTTTTAAATTCCACAGAAATAGCAGTTCCACGGGCCCACATAGTCGTGAGCATAATTAAATGCTTTCCAATAGTGGGCTAAATATCAGGGTTTTAAAATTTAAATTAAATTAGTCCAAATTAAATAAAACCGAAATTCACTTCCTCAGTGCACTTGCTACACACATCAAGAGCTGAATACCAGCGAGACACAGGTGACTTGCTGAAAACAAAGTCAGTGGTTCTTACTATGAAAGAGGAGGTGATTACTCCACACACTCCTGGGAGTTTCCTAAACTGAAGTCAGTTCTACCACTGGTAAAACCATTGTCCCTGGTGTGCTGGGGTATCTTTGAAGGAAGGTAGCCTAACATTATAGATGTTTACTTCTTTTTCATTTCTATTTGTTCCTTTCCTTCCCTCCATTTTTTATGTTTGTGTTACATAATAAATGCAGCTCATTGTTGGGAACTGGGAACTGAGAACCAGGACCTACTATGCACAGCATATCTTGATCTTTCTGTATTATGCTCCTCTTCCCTTCCCCCAGTCTCCCTCCCATTTGCATATCTCTTCTCCTTTATATGAATTCTAGCATTGTATTTGTCATATTTGGGAATTTGATAGGTACTTGTCAATTTCAATTAAGTCATGATTCTCTTTCCAGATTTAACATTCTGTGAAACTTGATGAAATCTATTAATCATTATTACCATATTCCAGACATCTGTCAAAGAGAGTTGCAAGCAAACTACAACTGAGCTATGGTGTCCTTTCACCTCAACAACCCCTACTCAGCGGAGTGCCCAGAGATGACAAGAGCCAGTCACTCCATCTAATATTGCTGAGGGACCTGTCAATACAACACAATACAATACAATACAATACAATACAATACAATACAATACAATACAACACAATACAATAAGAAACAAAACAAGACAAAACAAAACAAAACAAAATAAAGCAGAACAGAACAGAACAAAACAAAACAATAGAACTTGCATTTTATTGCATTTTTATTCTTCCCCTGACAATTATCAAACTTCACAAATTTCAACCTTATTACATGTGGAGAAGTGTCAACTCTCTTCAGGAAACTACTAAAAATTAATGGTGGAGAATTGCTGAAAAGAAGTGGTGAAAAAACACATACAGTTAATGATGAAATTATTGCAGAAAAATTCAGCAGCTTGCATAAGTTCTGGTGACAGAAACTGGACAGAGACCAGTGCTAACCCAAGTGGCCAGGCATGGGAACCCTGAAAATTGCTGTCTGGAGCTGTTTCTGCCCTGATCACATCTGATAGGGAGCATTACTTCCCACTACTGGGGTCCAGCAGGAAACAGGCTTGGCCATAAAGGAGATCACAGGGAAAAGCATCTGTCTTTCCTTTAAACTCAATCCCACTGTGTCTGAGATTAACACACATTTGGAATATCAGAGCACCCACGTACCTGCCTCAACACTGTGGCTGCTGCAGTGGCGGCCTTGTTAAATTTCTCAAAACGGTTCTAACTGTAATCAGGAGACAAGGGAATTTGGATGGAGGACGTTTTCTGCTCCCAGACCTAGAAATGATGTCCTTCCTGATTTTAACAGCAGAACGCCCTTCCGCATGCTGGATTCAGACACTGTGCTTTCCACAGAGTGTGCCAATGCATTTTGAGTTTATTTTGTGGAAAGAAGAGGAAAGAAAAAGAGTTCAGTATAAGTGCTTGAGCTTTTGAACTCACTTACTCTGTCTTGTCCATCTAGAATTCCCTGTAAGTCTCAAGACAGTGACTTACCAAGGATCTATTAACTGTTAATGAAATTTAAATTAATTTTTCCAAACTAGACAAAAGATTTGTGGGTAGAAAAGGATTATTAGAATTAAAGGGAAGTTAAGGAACTAAACTGCAGAGATTCTCTTGATCTTGTCCAAATTCACAGTCAGTGCTACCTGGGAACTCCTTAGAGATGTACATAAAATAGGAAAAATCACAATATATCAAAGAACATTTTATTGGTAGCAAGTTGGTGTTTAAATCTAAAACAGAGGTTTCAGTTCCTAAACTCATCAGGATCTTTTTTGAATCTTTAGGTCTGGGTGAGCTCAAACTCAAGATAAGAGGGTAGAAGACACCAGGAGACACACACACACACACACACACACACACACACACACACGGCACACTTCTTACCCCTGGGAGATTTGGCCCATTGGGCGTATGCTACAATCTGGTCAATACTGGTATTTGGGTGAAAAATGAAAGAGGAAACCTTTGTGTTTTTCTAAAGTTGGTAAGTCTAAAAGAAGCCATCATTTTCAAATCACGATCGAAGCTGACAATGTTCATAAAGGAAAGGACACTGTGTAGAAAGGGAACAGTCAAGCCTGTCCCTCCGATTCCACAGCCTCAGCTTTCTCCTGAGGGTTGGGTGGAGGACCAGGCTGTGGGATTCCTGCTACAACCCTAGCCTGGCATCCCGTGCCTGCTCTTCCTTCCTGTTCTAGCCCCGCTGTGCTCACTGCTTATGTCTTCCGCTTGTGTGCTTCCCAGAGCTTAGAGGGACTACATTATTACCAGTGAGTGGCAAACTTCACAGAGGGGAGATAAACCCTGGGCAGGGGGAGGCACAGAGCACTAGAGTGTGGCCAGGTTCTGAGGGAAACTGTGCTCCTCATCCTGTGATGGTCATGGGATCTCACGCTGCATTTGACCCACTCAACAAGGTGGACCACTTCCGGGTTGCCTAACAGAGGGGTTTGTGGTCTCCCAGTATCCATTTCTTTCACAGAGGACATGCTTCATCTCAGGGACAGACCACATGGCAGCACTCCTAGCCCAGAATCTTCTCTGAAGTCACCTGCTTTCATTGCCTGAAATGCAACTCTTGAGTGCTGGGCTCTTGGTTGCTATGCAGTAGCACGATGCAGAAAAAACAAACACAAAGTTTGTAAAAAAAAAGGATCACACAGTAAACTACACTTCAAGTCAGTCTACAACTTATTAGATATCTGACCTCAGGCAGGACAAAGCTCATTTTATTTGTCTTTTAATAAAAAGCAACCATGGTATTGATTCATAATTCTGGTAAAAGGTTGAGTAAATCGGTGTCTCTCAGATCTCAAAATACAGTTACGATGTGAATTCATGATTTTAATTGTCTGGACCACAGACAGAAGTGACATATACGAAGGTCTAGAGTTGTCTATTAACACAATGGTAGGTGTATCTTTTTTAAACTTGGATAATTAAAAATCTACATACAATTTTAGCAAATAATCCAGTGTTGTCCTGAATAGATGTCACCCAGGCTCCCACCCCCTCATTTCCTATCTGGGACACTTGTGTAATGCTCCAGGAGCCTCTGTCCCTCCCTGCTCTGTCTGGTGGAATGTGAAGGGGATAGCAGAAGTTCGAGCTCAGTGAGCTTCAGATTGAAATAGCATGCACTAGAATTCATCGTTTTCATGACTGCCCTGACCCAATGAGAAATGAACCTTCTGAAAGCATATCCCATGTGCCCAAGTTACCCACAGCTCCAGCTGTCCTGCCAAAGCCACCTTGTGATTGGTACCAGTTTGGGACCTGGAAGAGTATTTTTCTTCCACCCCAAATAGCAGAACAGTGTCTTTCAGACAAGAAGTGGCAGAGGAAGTCACCCTTGCCCACCTCCCGAAAAGCTTTGTGTCATAGCGTCCTCTGGGAAGCTGATTGTCTCAGGTACTTTCTTGTCTCTGGGACAAAATACTCAACACCACAGCTTGAAGGTGGAAACATTTAATTTGCTTCACAGTTTTTAGAGGATGCACACTGTAGTCATCTGGCTCCGAAAACCATGAAAGAAGGGCCTGGACCAAAGACCGATGATCATTCCAAGGCAGCCAGGAAGCAGAGGGAAATGGAGGGCCAGGTGGGGAGATGCATGGTTCATTGCCACATGCCCAGTGGTCTTCCCCTTCCCATCAACCCTCACCCCTTCACAGCACAATCAGCTCTTCCCTCCCATACCTGCTGCCTCCATATAATCTGCCCTATCTCGCCACCATTCTTAGAACTGTTTTGCTAAAGTTGTGAATGGCTTCTCACTTGCTGTCACCTTTGGGCATGCCTAGTTCCTCATGTTCCACAAAACCTCTCCCAATTAGGCAACTTTTGACCAATTCTTTGAATTACATGCATTTGTCGAACTCTGAATTTCTTTATTTTGCAACTTAATACCTTTTTTGTGATTGGATTTTGTGCCAGGCTGATATATAAGACACTGAATTCTATCTTCACCTTGCTTAAATTCTTGTAGTTGTTTTTTTGTTATACTTCCATATGACCGTGTCTCAGGCTATTCAGTGAGTTCTGATTCATGCGTCATTCACATGCACAGCATTAACACAAACACAAACGAGTATAAATGAAACCATGCCCTTTCATTGGTCTATTCAGCTGTTTTCCACCCTATAAGGAAACTCATTATCAATTTTTCCTGGCTTCATCCTTATGCCTACAACCTTGGAAGTGTGGATGTGTTTCCTTTCATTCAGTAATACTTTTACTCATTGAATAGCCTTCTCCAGTGAATGAAAACTCTCCAATAGCTCTAGCAATCTTGTAATTGTCTCAAAGATGTCTTTAGCCAAAATATTCTTTCCTTAGCTCCAGTCTCACAGTTTTAGAAGCCCTCTAGACATCTGTCACCAAGGTAATACCTGGATATCTCCAAAAAGATATGTGCAAGTCTGAACTGATTGTGTATTAAATTCTGTCTCCCTATATTGTAGGACACAAAAGAAGGAGTGGAAGAAGAGGAGCAAAAAGATAAGAGGGAGAAGGAGAAGAAAAAGAACAAAAAAAGAAAAAATATTTTGTATATATAATTTGCCAATCTCCTTGAATTCAAATGATAAACAAGGATATGAATATCTCCTTTTTGTTTGTCTTTTTGTAAATTTTCTGCAAAGTTAAATAGGGTAAATTTTTTGGCTACTACCTCTTATATCTCTTTTCAAATTGACCACCACTTTTACTTTCCTTATGGCTATTTGTTTTAGTCAGTTTTCTCATTGCTGGACACAGGACTCAATGTTCACAATATAAAGGAGGGAAGGTCTGTTTAGCTCAGGCTTTCAGGGGCTTTAGTCCATGGTTGGTTGATTTCAAGACAAAAATGGTAGAATGCCATAACAGACCAAATTTCTTAGCTCACAGTGGCAGGGAAGCAGGGCAGGGAACCATGTCAGAGGAGAAAGGCCAATGATCAGATACAAATTGATCAGGCTCTTGTGATCCACCCAGACACACCCAGAAATGTGCTCCCTCAATTCCCTGGATAGATCCCAAATCAATCAAGTTAACCAACCACTTTAATCATAACACTTTTCTTTTTTCAAATATGTTCCATGTCTTGCTTAGTACTTGTTCCTTTTGTCTTGCAATTTTCTACTCTAGTTCTGCAGCCATTCTGAGAGATTCAAGAGTAATCACATTAATTCTCATGCTTTTCTTTTCTAGCAATATAAATGCAGTGTATCTATGTATACCCCAACCTCCTCAACCCACTGACACTCACTTTGGAAGTTTCATTACCTATTTGTAAAACTTCTGTTCATTCCAGACTGTTTGCAGAGATGGAGACGGGCTCACTCCCCATATCATATTGCCTTGACAAATTATTTCCCTATGTGCCAAACATTTTGCAAGGCTTTATTCTACCTGTGAAAATATGCTTTGGAATTCCATTCCACTGGAAAACTTTTCTTTGCATTTGCTCCTTACCCTGATCCTGCTTTCTCAGCTCGCATATCTCTTCCACTCCTTGCTGGCCATATTGTAGTCATTTGCATATTTTGCACCCCTTAATCACTTTAGCAGATTTTTAGGGGCAGGTACTAACATCACATGCACTTTATTTGTATACTTCAGCAATATCCACCATTTAATAGGGGATTAATAATTTTTTACCTATAAAATGGATTAATGTGATAAAATTCTTCTTTCACTTTTCTTTTGAAGTAATGGTTCTATTGTGATTAATTCACAATAAAATCTATATTAATACAATTAAATTCATAACTTATGAAAGTTGTGTGTCTTTCTAATGTTATCAAAAGAGAAATTGTCATGTTAAAACTCACATTTTCACCTTGAATGGGTAATTTGATGAGCCCCACGGGTACCAATTTTCAGTGTCTTTTGTACTGAAATTGGTCTTTATTGACTTCACATGCCCTTTTCACATTTGCAAAGTCCTGACATGTGAGTTTTAAATCACATACCTGGAAATCTATATTGCTTTGAAAGATGAGAAACATGAAAAAGATATTATTTCTATGAAGATTATTATTTCTGCTTTATATTTTTTGAATTGGTAGAATCTTATAGTTCTACTTTTTGATTTACATGCACATTTTAATTTCTGAAAATCCAGTTGGTCTTTTTTTTACTTATTCTATTGTCACATTGGACAAATATTAACTCTTATTTTTCTAAATAGCTAATATGAACCTTATTACAGAATATCTTTGGCTGGGCCACAAATTGAAATAAAAGTCATTGGCCTCCATGCAGGCTCCCTCTCAGATTGATTTTTGATGGAAATTAATTTCCAAACAAAGACTGATGCCCAGTGCTCATACAATGACACACTCCATTTAAGATGTCACTGAAAGAAATAGTCACAAGTAGGCATTTGGGTGATTCTCTGGAATGATTTATAGGACGAAAGATATGAAGAGTTTTCTCTTTATTGACCCTTTTTCCCTTAAGATAAAAATAATAAATATTAAGAAGACTGCAATATAGGAAAATCAAGTTTTGTTTAATATGGCAGTCATTATTCATATGTGATGGTTAACAAGGAATTTTAAATTAATTAAAATAAATTTTAAAAATCTGTTTCTCAGCTACACTAGCCACACTTTTGGAACTCAGCAGCTAAATGTTCTCATTAACAGTTCTATAATCACAGAAATTTATATGAATAATTCTCTTCTAGAGCCAGTATCATCACTATCATCAGTTACATACTAAGAATTTAGCTCCTAATTTCTAAAATATTTATTCCAAAGCAAACACAAAGCAATAAACACTCATTAGATTTGGAGATTATGATTCTATAAACCTCATTTTTTTCTTTTGTTTTCTCTTTCATCCCTGAGTGTAGGCATTGTACATAGTGGCCAACCTAATAGCTCACTGAAAGAATAATCATAAAAAAAGTTTGTTTTCTTCTTAGTTCAAATTTTTCTGACATTTCTTTAATTAGCTCTATTCATTTCTTTGGAACAACTGTTTGGAAAAGCACTTTCCAACCCTTAACTATACAGTTGGCTCATACATTTCTTATTTCATTTTACTTCTGAAGAAATATGACATTAGTTTCTCTGCCTGACATAACTTGTAGATATCTGTATCTGGATGCACATTCAAGTCTACAAACAAAAATGTGGTTTTCTAAGTAGAAGTGGTGATGTTTGCCTGTAATCCCAGAGGCTGATGCAAGGTTGCCATGGTGCAAGGTCAACCTGAACTACACAGTGAGCTCAAGTTCAATCTGAAACACAGTGGAACCAGGTCTCAAAAAAGAAATACTGAAAATTCATTTTTAAAATTCTGGCATCTTCTCCTAGAAGACAACACAAATTTTTAAGAGTAATAAGTGATTGCTTAGTGTATTATGGTTTATTTTTTGTGTTTAATACATACATTGATTCCACCTCTGGAAATGGAGTCTTCCATTGACTTGTGAATACCGCATTACATTGTGTGTTTAAATTATTTCTATTTTACTCTCTTATGGTATCATTGGTAGGTTTTCTTGTGCTGAACAGATTTTTAAAAATTTTTTTATTATTTTTTAATTTTAAAAATGGGTAAAACTAAACATAACAAAACAGAACAAAGCAGGCCAGAAGAAAACAACGTGAGTGACACAGATTTCAAAGCAAGAAGACAGGAGATCTACAATGGCTACTGTAATGTCTCTTGTTTTCTTCTAAATCATTGTCTATATCTTCACAAACAACAAAATAGTATAAAACTGATCAGAACAGAGTGATGAAGGCCTCACAGGCCTTCAAAACCAGACAATATGAAAATTAACAATGGATGCCATAATGTCTCTTGTTCTCTTCAAAATAGCTGTCCATACCTTCATGTGTGTTGAAATTAAACAATACAAAACTGACTAAAACCAGTCTGAACAAAAAATAGAGGCATTGCTGGATTTCACAGCATGGTGATATGGAATCAGCAATGGATACCATAATGTCCATTTTCCTTCAAGGTAGCTTCTCATTTCATCACCCATAATATAATTGATTCTCATAAACTGTTTAGGACAAGTTCTAGGCATGCATAAGCCCTCTACATGTATACCTATCCTTTCTGAATTAGAGGGAAAAACAAAACAAAACAAACCAGATTCCTAAAAAAAAGAAACAAGAAAGACAAATAAATAACAGTTACAAAGAGCCCAAGTAATAACTATATAGGCCTTCAAAACACGATGGTAGGAACAGAACTAAGGCTGATATTTTACATAGTGATCTTCAAGAGTTTCTCAGGTCACCTGACACAAACAAACAAAACTGTTCCAATCCTATGACTATTAATTGCTTTGTTCTAGGAACTTACAGAATTTGTAGGACAATCGTCTTAGCTATCTTAAGTGGCTGATCAGATTTTAAACGGAGGGGTTCACCTCTGGTAGGTCATCTCCTACCAGAACTTCCAGGTTGAAGAGCAAAATCCTAGAGAAAGACTCTTCATTAGTACATAGACCATGGATACTTGTCCTGTCCTCCTTCCCTACCTCCACTTTGTCTATTTTCACGTTTGTCTGTGCTCACAAAATTTGTCAATTTTGTTTTATGTGTAATCTGAATTTCAAACAGCTCATCTCTTTACTTTTTTTTTTAAATTTCTGTATCATCACCCTTAGAACCTTAACTCCACCAATCACTTGAACACTAGGTCATGAGGGTGTAGCTCTGATGATGAGATTAATATCTTTATTTAAAAAAAATGGAAGTAGAGCTGGGAATTTAGCTTAGTGATAGAGCATAAATTTAGCATTCACAAGACCTTTGGTTCAATTCCAAAACCCCCCCCCCCAAAATAAAAAAACTCTTGATCTTCTCTCTTCCCACCTCTGCTCCATCTTCTCACGCCTTTCCTTAGGAACATGAACTAAGGACAGTCCATCTGAGCCCTTCGGGTGATGGCTGTTGTGTACAGACCCTCCTAAAGAAGCCCCAGTAGACATCAAATCTGCCATCACTTCAATGTTATGGTTCCCAGCCTCCAAAAGGTGTATAAGTAAACTTCTGTTTCTTAGTTTACTCAATCCATGGCATCTGCTGTATCAGCCAGAGCAAAGTAAGAAAGGGCCCTTACTAAATATTGGTTGAACATGCAAGTGAAGGCCTTAAGTCTTGAAGAAAACACAGAAAACTTTGAGATTGTTTTAAATGTAATTAACTCCAGATTATTTTTCTGATACTTAAATGTCATCTGTCACATTCTCCATAGCAGTTACTCAGTTATTTGATACTTCCCATGCATGACAAAGGAATAGGTAAACTTTTGTTTGGAAAAATGCAACTATCTCTCCACAAGCATCCAACTCCCTGCCTCTCTCTACTCCTCTGACTTACTGACTGAGTCTGTGGCTTCATACAAAAGGCAGCTTTTCAAATACAGGAAGGCATAAAAGGATCTTAACCAAACAGATCTGAGGTCATGCACACAGGGTTCTCGGTCACTCAAGTTGTTTCCTGTAAGTAAAAGTCAAGATTATGCACTGCAATCACACCATCTCAGGTGTAATCATCATATACTTCTCTGAGCTTCTGAGAGGCTCCTACAGATAAGCATGGCTAATTACAAGGCATTTTCTTCTTTGTTTCAAATACATGGACAGACACAATGTCAAAATACGAGGCACTTAAAATACCATATCATTCTCCCACATTCTCGTTCCCGTTTCCAGAAGAAAAAAAGGCATCTAAAATTCTGACCTTTCTGGTGGAACCTGATTCACTGTTTCACTCTTACACTGTTTTTGTAGCAAAATCAGATGTTAGTTGCTGTGTGTTTTACTTTCTAAATCTATGGTTAACTATGGAGTGAATTAACTTTTTCTGAGTGACCGGTAGCACACATCTTTAAAAATGGACGCTCTTTTCAAAATATATATTTTTACCTCTTTCATTAGATCATAGACTTCTGTCTCTTCTACATGAATTGCTGTCATAACTGACAGAGGCTTTAATCTAATGACAGATTCCTGCCTTAACCACTGGACTTTGCACCTGGTAGGGTTCTCTTGGTTACTCAAGAAAGTGTGGAGGTGCCTCAATTCACATATTTAACTTGTTCTCTGATTTAGAAAAGATGACCATGTTTGTGTTTATATAGGAAAGATGACTGAATTCATGTTTGTTATTCAATGTAGAGTTTACAGCCAAAATTTTGCCAAATGTTTCTTTTTGTGAACCAAATTGTTTACAATTAAAAATCATTTTTGAACCAAGGTACCATTGTAGCTAAATAAAATTAGATATATAGGCTTAGAGGAAGTATTTGTCTTTCAATCATGTATTGATTTCCCCTATTCATTCCATCTACTAAGCAACTCCTGGATATATTTAACTTGAAATATTTCTACATATCCCATCTGGATTTGAATTAGAAGCAAGTGAGCTTAGACATGCTTAAAATGTTTCACTCTTCACAGAAGTAATTATTTATTTAACAGTGCTAGAGATCCAACCTAGGAAATTGAGTATGCTGGAAAATATTCTAACATTACCAGAGCTTTTAAAATAATAGTTGTTCTTCTCATTTTATCTTCAGATTCATTTTCCATCCTGTGGCAGAATGCTCTGTGAAGTATATAAATCTGATTATCCTATTTCTCTTCCTAAATGTCCTTCACTACATTATTATTGAACACTTAATAAAGTTCAAACACTTCATCATGAGAAATGAGTAAACCTGGAAATTATTTTAGCCTCCCTGTCAAACTGCATCCCCACCTTCAGTTATTACCTGACTCTTCCAATTAAGAGTGTCTGCTCCCTGATACATCTGCCTTCCAAACGGCCCCTGCTCTCAGGAGGGTATTTTCAAGAGGAGGTAATTGACAACTACCACGTGGTGCAGTGCAGCCATTTAGGTGGGCTGGATAGTATTTTTTTCTGATGATGCATTAATTGAACAGACCCATCTTTGAGATAATGGAGCAAACAATATATATGTGAGAGCAAGGAATGCGCTAAGCCACAGGAAGCAAGAGCGAAGACTCTGATATAGCGCACTTGGTGCTTTTCAAGGTCAGCATGGAGGTCAGTGGCCATGAAGAGAAAGCAGGCGGGGTGGGAGTAGGATGAGGTCAAATTAAAAATAATGCAAAGCTTATGTGAGAATTTAAGCATATTAATAAGTATTTTAAATTTAATTCTTACTGGGATAAGGTACATATGGGTAGTTTTGAATAGTGGAATAAGAGATTTTGATACCCACTTTTGAATTAACAAAAGAAAGAAAGAACCTGGACTTTGATGGTTAAGGGAGGAGTCCGAGTTGCTTGAGTTGCTTCCTTCTCGGAGCCAACAACTGCATGTAGGTGTTCAGGGGCTTAGACTGTGTGGTGTCTACAGCTACCATCAGACTGTTCAGCTGGAATGGAAGGAGGGTCCAGGAGCCGGTGTCACAAGGACAGCTCAAGAGCTCCAAGTGTATTACTTCAGAACAGAACATATGGTGTTATATTTGCATTTTTAAAACTTTTTTAAAAGTGTCTGTAGCTTAACTTTTCATTTGGAGGGTGAATACGTGCACGGAGAATATGGTCATGTTTGGGGGAAAACAGCAAACAATATACACTTGTGACTACTTCATCCTAACTTGGCTTCTCATGTTACTTGAATCAGCCTAGAATGTACCAGTCTCTGGATTCCTGAACACCCTCTTTCCTGAATAGCATAGGGCAGAGCAAAATGCAAAAGCAAGTACTTCATCAGCCAGGATTGTAGGCTTGCTAACCCTGTCCAAAATATTTGTCTTTGTTGTGAGTAACTATCTCACTCACTGAAGACTTTATTTTATTTTACACTCTTGAGAATACAAAATAAATAAAGAGACTAAAAGCTGCCACGTCAGACACATCTTTCAAAGATCCTGCCAAGATCTGTCAACCTGAGCCTCTAAATAACTGGTGACAAATGTTGTGTTGACATATTTCTCTACTTCCCAGTGAATAATTAACAGCAAATGTCACGGAAGGCTGGCGTAGTAATTTCACACAAATAAAAACCTACTTCCAACTCATTTCAAGCATCTATAACCCCTTCACTACATACACGCTTCAGAAACAAAGAAAGCTACATGCAAAATTATCAGAAAACTGGCTGCCTTCTAGGCATAGTAGAATTTTCTATCTTTCCATCATTGTCAGAGTGAAAATAAACAGTGAGCAGAGTGTGGAGAGGCAGCTCAAGACCCTGGGTGAGAGGAGTCGCTTACTTCTGTGGTGTAAGAGTCAGGACAGTATGAACTGAGCAGCCTCTTGGGTTAGATAAAGGCAGGATCCCATCTTGGCACCACCTGATCTTGGGCCCCTGAATTCATGTCTTGGTTTTTACATTTGTTAAACAAGTAGTAACTGTGTGTTCAAGGCTGTTGAAGATGAGAACAATATATGCCAACCCTGTGAAGTTCGAACCAAGTTTGTTCACTGACACAAGAAAGATAACCAATGATTGAAAGTCTATGCAGGTGAATAATTATACCTGGCCCTCCTATACTGGCCTGCTGAGCAAGGTGGATGAAAAGGTGCTGCAGTATTTTCACCAGTCTACCTTTCCACTGAATGTCACTCTACAGCAGCATTCATAAAATTTTTGGCCATGCCTCAAAAATACAACCACGAAAGAGGACATTCAGAATTTCTTCCGAAAGGGGAAACAGCAAGAGTGTAGGATAAGTGTGTCTGATGGAACACTCAGTATTTGGAGGTGGCAAAATATAATGCATTTTTATTTAAATATTCATCATATTGTAATCATTCTTTTAATATAATCTGAAACTCAGCATATTTGTTATACATCTATTTACAAAATCTATTTGCTGATTCCCTCTCTACAGTACCTTAAAAGGTTTGGATATGTTCATACATAAATAATGAGCCAGGTTTCCAGCTGGGGCCCAGAAATGCTCCTGCTTAGCTAAAGGCACAGCGCTAATCAGGTAGGTGGCGTGCGCTGGGAAGCAGAGTTGACTCAGGAGTCTAGAGAATAAAGATGTGAAGATGAGATATTATTATAATAAAAATGATTTATAAGTTGCAAGGGGAATTTATGAAAATTCAAACTTCCTAACTGTGAATTTATCTGTGAATGTCTTGAGACTGCTGTGCTTGGCAAACGAATCTCCTTCCCGACTCAAATCAAATTCTCTTCTTCATTGTGGATTAAACATTTATGAGTTACATTTATTGGATCCTGAATAAGATTTTCATTTGCTGATACAAATACTTTGCTGGCCAAGGGCTCCTTCTGACTGATGTATGTCCCATCCTATGGTTTTTCCCCCTTTTCTACATACAAAAAAATTCTGAATTCGTCTTGCAGGCAGGATGGGAAGGATGCAGCCAGTATAAGAACATTTTCAGACCCAAAGAGGTAATGAAGTCTACAAAACTCTAACATAATATAGAATGTCCAGATCAATTTTAATCAAATGACTTAGATTTTCCTTTTGAGCAAAAATCCATTTTTCTGATACAATGCAACTGTGAAATTCAAGTTTTGATAGTCATTTTTCTTAGTGGTGTGTTGATTAGAAGCAGGAAAACAGGTGCCCTGTTCTTTCTCTTTTTGATATTATGGCTCACCAGAAAGCATGTGTTTCTGAGTTTTGTTGTTATGCCCAAAGCATAACCAGAAGACCAAGAGGAGCCCAGAAATAAACATGGAAAGGGCTGAATTCTGGGCAGTGTGGCAAGAAACTGACTACTGGACACATGCAGGTGTCATTGCTCTTTGGCTGGCCAATGATTGAGATGGTTTAAGAATGAAGTGATGTATCACCTTACAGGTGATAGAGGGTGATAGAAGTTCAGAAGCAGAGATTATCAGTTGTCACACATAAACTACATACCGGATTTTTTTTTTTTTTAGAAACCGGATTTGGATTTGAATGTCTGGATTCATATCTTGCCTTATTCTTTGGATGTCTTGTAAACTTCGAAATAATCAGACTGAGAAATTCCTCTAAAGTTGATGATGATTCTAGTGATGACTATGTCCCTCATTGTCTCATCATAGGGCTATCATGATGATTAAATCGCATGGTGTACATGAAGTTCTTAGCACACTGCATAGTACACAAAAGAAAGGCACATGGTATCCATAATAGTAAAAAATTAAATGAACACATCAAAGTAGAATTGGTTTTCCCACTTCATTATTACCACTGGTGAGCACATTCTAGCCATGCAGTTAAGCTGCTGGTGTCTCATTTGGAACATTAAATAGCAAATGTAACTTCATTTATTAATAGGCACAGTGGAAGTTATATAATTCAAAATACAATTACAAATAAAATCCATCAAAACAAAATAGTAGAATATGAAAATCTAGGCCAGTACCTGGAACAAAGAAGGAAGAGGGCTTATGTATCAGAAATGGAACACCTAGCTCCTGAAAGAGAAACAGAAATATTTAAATTTAATGCTGGCACCAAAATTATACAGTTGTTTATTTTCCAAGAAGCATCAGCTATGAGTGATTGCAAAAATTGGATTCAAGTATCAGAAAATACGATAGGTCAAAAACAATAAACATTCAAACTTTTTATCTATTACCTTCAGAAAATTAGAAATCCTAACAGACAACTAATCTGAAACAGAAGGTTAATAAATAAAGAAAAAAAATGATATTAATGGTATGCTACTTTCAGGTGCTAGAGATATAAAGATAGAAAAGACATTGTATTTCTACTTACTTTGTTCAGTTTAGTGACTAAACATACATTTTGTTGCAATTTAAGATCAGATAACTGTTTAATATAATTAATTTGAGAATGCACTGTAGAATTTTTAAAGTTTATTCAGAAATATTTCCTTTTGATCTTATAAAAATGATTCGCAAAATAAATTTTATTTGTAAGTTATAGCTAAGAAAACAAAAGTCTAATGAAGATGATACCATTAACCTAAGATTTTGGAAACAGGGTACGTAAATAGCATGCCTGGGTCTTCACAGAATTTATTCCTGACATTCAAAAAACACACCCCGTTCCTTTGTTACGGACCCGAAACTCTCGGACCCGTAGAGTGGCCTGGGCTGTTTGGATCAAAAGTCTGCGCAGACCTGCATCTCGGCGCGACTCTTTGGGACTGGTAGGCCCACCCTTCATCCGCAAGGAACTGCCTGGAGCTCGGCATCTGGGCCGGGTCTGTTTGGGCCCATAGCCCCACCCTTCACCCCCAGGAAGTCTCCCAGAAAGCAGCATCTCGGCCTGTCTCTTTGGGACCCGAAACTCTCGGACCCACAGAGTGTCCCGGGCTGTTTGGTTTGGGAATATTGTGGAGACTGGCATCTTGGCCAGGTCTGTTTGGGACCAGGAACTTTTCAGAAACCAACATTATGGCCTGACTCTTTGGGACCTGTAGGCCCTTCATTCACAGAGAAACTCCTGGAGACCTGCCTGGGACAAGGCACAGAGGCCTGGCCTGCGTGAGAATCCACAGGCTCCGGGGTGGCCACACCCAGCATTCGCCTTACAACTTAGGGAGCCAGGAGCCCACAGAGGGGAGTTAGGACCCTGTGAGGAAGCCAGGAGCCTGTGGGGGAGCCACTGCCCCTCCAGGAACTGAGGGTGTAACAGGTAATTTGCCACATAAGCAGAGAAAGCTTTGGAACACTGCTCAAAGTAAGGAAAT
>PVJX010003174.1:69711-113158 GCA_004027295.1 Dolichotis patagonum | reverse complement strand
AAAAAAAAAATAAAAAGAAGAATCGAATCACGATTTTGAACTTTCCAGGTAGGTACTGTGCCACTGAGCTACATCCCCAGCCGTGGTTTTCATTTTCTGAGACAGAGTCTCACTATGTAGCTGAGTGTGTCCTTAAATTCATTCCGTAGCCTGGCTGGCCTGAAACTCCTCAGTGCTGGGATTACAGGCCTGCACCATCACACCCAACCGGGGCTGGAATTTTAGATGCTCTTGCCTCAGTCTCCCAGACTGCTGGAAGTACAGGTATGCTCTACAAAGCCCGGCTAATGGCCTATATTTTATCTAAAGGGCAGGGTTTTCCTGGAGAAGACAGCTAATTCACATGGATGGAGCTAGAGGAAGTTTTCAGGAAGATGCCAAGGAACAAGGTGTTCAGGCCAAAGGAGCTCCAGGAGGGTAGCTCGGGGCCACCAGGAGTACAGAGAGATCCAGACATACTCAAAATAGAAAGTTCACTTAGGAGTATTTTAAGAATATGGAGCTGAGCATGGTGGTACACACCTGGAATCCCAGCACGGTAGAAAGCTGAGGCAGGAGGATGGCACTTTTGGACCCAGCCAGGGCAGGTTGGTTTTGAACTCATAGTGATTTACTGAGGCCTGCCTTGAAGTAATAAATACAAAAGGGTTGGAGATGTAATTTAGTGAGAAGGTCCTAAAGGCCCAGAGTTTACTCTCTGGTACTGAAAAACAAACAAAAAACTATTGAATTGTGTAACTAAAATGGGTTAAGCTTTTTTCAGCTTTTCTTTTGAGTATGTCTCAATGCATGCAATGATGGAAACATAACTGTAATGCATCATGTTACACGTAACAAATGTTACCACACTAATACCTTTTATTATTTATTTATTTATTTATTTATTTACTTTTTGGTCTTTCTGAGACGGGGTCTCACTATGGTGGCCTTGGGCTCACTTTGTAGCTCAGCCTGGTTTTGAATTTGCAAGGCTCCTCCTGCTTCAGCCTCCCGAGTGTTGGGATTACAGATGTGTACCACCATACCCAGTTATGAATACCATTTTTAAGTGTACGGTTTGCTAGCTTTATGTGTACTCATAATGCTCTGTAACCCATCCCCATTACTTTTGATCTTGCAAAACTGAAATAATAAACTCATTAAACAACTCCAAAATGAGTGCATTTTTTTTCAAAATGAGTGAAATTAAAAAACAAACAAACAAACAAACAAAAAAAAACAAGTTAGGGCCAGGGATTTAGCTCAGTGGCATAAGCACCTGCCTGGCAAGTGCAAGGTTGTAAGTTTAATACCCGGTACCAAAAAAAATTTTTTTTTTTAAATTGGGCTGAGGACATAGCTCAGCCATATAAGCACATGCCTGGCAAGCAAAAAGTCCTGAGTTCAATCCCCAGTATCCCCCGCCCTGCCAGAAAGAGTCAAAATGAGAGAAATTTAGAGCTGGGCATAGTGGCACATGCCTGTAACCCAAGTACTTGGAAGGTTGAGGCAGGAGGATGTTGCAAGTTCAAGACCATCCTGGGGTACAAGTGAGCCCAAGGCCAGCCTGAATTGTGTAGTGAGATCCTGTCTCAAAAGAGGGGGAGGTGCTGGGGATTTAGCTCAGTGGCAAAGCGCCTACCTGGCAAGTGCAAGGTCCTGAGTTCAATCCCTAGTACCGAAACAAAATGTGAAATTTAAGGTTGATCTATGTAGAATTTTTGTTTGTTTTTGTGGTGCTAGAGACTGAACCCAGGATCTCTCCCACGCTAGACAAGTACTCTAATAGGCAAGGTATGTCTATGATCTCTCAATAAAGATATTAAAAGCCTGACCTGGTAGTACATGCATGGGACACTGAAGCAGGAGAATCTCAAATTTCAGCACAACCTGGGCAATTTAGCAACTTAATGGGCTCTTGTTTCAAAATTAAAGAGGTGGGACAGGCTGGGGTTGTAGCTCCGACTGAAGGCTTTGGGTTCAATCCCTAGAATAACATCAAGGAACAAGTAAGAAGAGAGCCCGTGTGGTGGCAGAGCCACCTGGGAGGCTGCGGTAGAAGAATCAGGTGAGCCCAGAAGTTCAAGACCAACCCAGGCTAACCTAGACCCTGTCTCAAGGACAAAAAAAGGCTGAGGCAGAAGGATCATCGAGCTCAAATCTAGTCTTGGTTATACAGTGGGACCCTATCTCAAAATAACCAAAAAGAAGAAGAAAAGCATTTCTACCCAGCACCCCTCCTCTCCCAGCCCAGTTGATAGTTTTGCCTATTTTGAGACCTAGTTCAGTTGTCACTTCTGGAGATGGAGGCGTAGCCCCATCTCCAGCCCATTTTTTATTTCATTTCATTTCATTTCAATTCATTTCATTTCATTTCATTTCATTTCATGTCATTATTGCATTGCCCTAACTTGCCCAGGAGGGACTTAACTCTCCATCCTCCTGGCTCAGCCTCCCTGAGTTCTGGGATTACTGACATCTGTCACTGTGCCCTCCCTGGTCTCTGCTTTTGATTTGTGTGACCTTGGGCAAGAAATTCCTGCCTGGGCTTCAGGTTCCTGGCCTGGCTGCAGGGAGGCTTTGGGGGTCTGTCTCCTTCTATGCTGTTCAGGAGGCTTTTCACCTCTGGAGCTTGGGAGGTGGATAAGGAATTCCAGTTTGGCAGATAAGGCCCCGAAGTAAGACTACTGAAGGTTTCTGAGCAAGGGGCGCAGTGGCCAGGTCTCCAGAGCGATAGCCCCTGGTCCCAGCCAAGCTGACCCCTGGCACTCTGTGCAGTCCTTCAGTTTCTGTTGCTCAAGCAGGTGGGCACCTCTTGGGCACCTAGGTTTCCTCTTCCGCACTGAGTGGACACCAGAGCCCAAAGCAGGATGGGGCAGACTCTGTAAAGGGCCCCAGGCCCCACCCTGACTTCATTGCCCTCTCCTGCAGCTCAGCACGGATGAGTTCTGCATCCAGAAAAAAAGTTCAAGGTGGAGATTTCACAGCTGTTCAGGGGAATAAAGAGTGCTGGGGCTCTTGATTCTGGGATGGGGGCGCAGGGCTGCAGGCTGGAACTTTGGGCCAGGATGCCAATTTCCTCCCATCCCAGCTGTGCCTTGGATGGCCATCGCACGGTGTCGATCACAGAGCTCCCCTGCCCATGCTTCAGCACCTGCGAGGCCAGAAGGGCTGGGAGGTCCCACTGGGCAGTCCGGCTGGCAAGGGTGGGTGGCAGCTCCAGGGGGGCATCTTGCGCTCTCCTGTTTTGCCTCTCCACTGCTGGCCCTTTAAACCAGAGACCATGATGTCACCGCAGACAGCAAGGAACAGGAGGGGGACTGCAGGTCTGAGAAAGGACTGCATTTCCCAGCAGCCGCGGGTGAGCCACAGCCCTCCCAGCAAGCCCTGACTCATCGCCGGCTATTAACTAGTCACGTGCCAGTTTTCAAGGAGTTTCTGGAAGTGTTGGGCCATTCTGGAGTGAGCAGAGGGTTCCCACTGGGAAGACCTGGGGCATACGTGGCCCTGGCCAAATCCGTGGGGGTGGCATAAGCGCCCTGCCTCGTACCCACCAATGTCCTGGCATCGCCTCCACGTCCCCAGGGCAAACTCCGGAGTCCTCTTTCCCTGCGCGGTCTCCCCTCCAGAATCCAGCAGCCCACATCCCCGCCGTACCGCCTGGCGCCCCCGGTTTCGAAATCTGCAGCCGGTACCCCAGAGCTGCGCTCTGGCGTGAGCGCTTCGCTGCCGCTGCTGCCTTTAAGAGCGGCAAGGACTACATTTCCCAGCTGCCCCGGGCCTCCCTGACGCAGCGCCCCCCCTCCCAGCCGTGGGGAGGTGCGGGCCGGGCGGGGGGAGGTGACTTGATGTCATCCTGAGCAGCTGGGCGGCGGGCGCTGGAGCGCGCAGAGCCGGGGCTCCCTCTGCGCCGCGCTGCGCCGCGCGGGGTCCAAGTCCCCGACGTCCGCAGAGGTGCGCGCCGATCAGACCACCCCGGAGCCCGTTTTGCGCCCGGCCCCGATCCGGGGCTGAGTTGGGGGCATGCCCCTGCCCCCCCGGAGCCCGCGAGGGAACCCAGGAGCGCCGCCGCCCAGCCCCAGCGCCCCGAGCGGCCGAACTGCTGCGGAGGAGCCCTAAACCTCCACCCCCTCCCCACGAGCAGCCCTGGGGGTCGGAGACCCAAAGTCTGGGTTTGTGAGAAGTGAGTGTCCCCCCACCTTGAGGTTTGGGGGGCTCTAAAGGGGGTACTGAGGTGGAGAGGGTGCTGAGGTGAAGGAGGAGGGCGGTAGGGAAACAGGGCCCCCGGTTCTTGGAAGTCCGTGGTGGCTGGCGTTAGTGGACTGGGGAAGCCCCGTTCTGGTAAGGGGTGGCGATGAGGTATAGGGGGCCCATTCTGAGTAGGACTGGCCTGGGGAATAGGCCCTATTTTGGAAAAGATTGTTTTAAACCCGGAGGCTTTTAGTCTGGGAGAAGAGAGAAGCAAGCCCTTGGAGCAAGAAGACTGCACCCCTAATTTGGAGTCTTGGAGAGGGTAGGAGGGAAAAGAGAGCAGGGTATCCAGCTGCCGCAAAGTGCTGACCGCTGTCTCTGCCTTTCCTGCTGACCTTTCTGCCCAGACTCCTTTTCCCAAGAGCCGGAGTGGGAATCCGGACTACACTCTTCTGGAACCCCAGGAAGGACCCGAGGCCTGAGCCATCTCCTTTCCAAGCTGCCTGCCCCCCAGGACTGGGCAGTTGCCGAAGGCCCTGGGGGGGGGCCCAGGACTGTGGTCGCGCCCCCCCCCCCCAACGACAGGATGGGCCCAAGTTAGTCCACCCAGCCTCACCCAGCGTCCTCCAGGCCCAGAGGGAAGCCCAGGGGCTCTGAAAGCTTGACTTGCTGCCTGCCCGCCATGGAGACGAAGCTGCCCCCCGCAAGCACCCCCACCAGCCCCTCCTCCCCGGGGCTATCGCCTGTGCCACCACCGGACAAAGTGGACGGCTTCTCCCGCCGTTCCCTCCGCAGGGCCCGGCCCCGGCGCTCCCATAGCTCCTCTCAGTTTCGCTATCAGAGCAACCAGCAAGAGCTCACGCCACTGCCCCTGCTTAAAGGTGAGCCCGAGGCTGGCTGCCAGGGTGCTCCCGCCGGGGAGGGGGCCAGTGAGGCTGAGGGTGGACAGAGGCGCATTCATCATTAGGGAGTTTGCAAGGTGCTTCCAGGCTAGGGATTCCATCATCGGAACTGCCCTGCAGCCTGACGCATGGCCTGACAGGCCTGTCATCCCTGGAGGTGGGGCATCTGGAGGTGGCACCACCCTGGGGGATAGGCCAGGGCCAAGAGCGGGGGCCCACAGCCCGGCTCAGGAGGTCACTGTCAGCCTGCCTGGCTGCCTGGGTCCTGGGGCAGGCCCTTGGCATGGCTTCCTGTGGTCGCCACGTTGGCCCTGCCCTTACCCCTGGGCCCCTCTCTATTTCTGACTTATAGTAAAAGGTGCCACCTAGGAAAGGGTGGCAGTGGCTGTTTTGGGAAAATCAACACATCCAGGCTTTATGATCTTGCTTTAAAATCTTTAATTCTCTGAGCCTGCATTAGGAGAAAGAGAGGAAGATCCCCCCGGCCCCCAAGGGTGAGCAGAAAGGACCCAAGTTATTTGCTGTCTGCAGGGAGTAAAAGATGGTGGGACCAGGGGCTGGGGATTTAGCTCAGCAACATAAGCACCTGCCATGCAAGAGCGTGGTCGTGAGTTTGATCCCCGGTATCAAAAAAAAAAAAAAAAAAAAAAAATGATAGTGGGACCAGACTGTGGGATCTGAGGTGAGCAGAGACTGCATGGAAGCTTGGCCCTGCCCAGAGCTCTGCAGCTGCCACCAGGTTCAGTCCCTTGTCCTCCCCAGATGTGCCAGCCTCTGAGCTGCACGAGCTGCTGAGTCGGAAGCTGGCCCAGTGCGGAGTGATGTTTGACTTCCTGGACTGTGTGGCTGACCTGAAGGGGAAGGAGGTAAAGCGGGCAGCACTCAACGAGCTGGTGGAATGTGTGGGAAGCACCCGGGGCGTCCTCATTGAGCCTGTCTACCCAGACATCATCCGCATGGTGAGCACTGGGCCCGGCCTCTGGGGGACTGCTTAAGGGACACATGAACTCTACTGGCCCACCTCGGGACCCCTGTGCAAAGACCTCAGCATGTCTTGCACTCCCTGTGAGCCTGCTGTTGCCCACCGCCCACTCGGGGCCTCTTCATCTGGCCCATCGCTGTGCCTTGGCTGAGGTGAGCTGAACCCCGAGTGCCCTGCCTCGGGTCCCTTCATGGACTGGCTCCAGTGCAGCCTCTTTGGGGAAGCTCCTGGCAAGGTCCATTTCCTCCCAGAATGCCTGGGGACCACAGTTTTCAACTCATTTTCCCCTTTGGATCACACCTGCCTAGGGATGTGGCCCATCTGTCCTTGTGTACCCAGCCACTGGCCTAGGGCTTGCACGAGCTGGGTGTTCAGGTGACAATTGCCCAAGGAGTGAGCTGTTTGCTGGCACCAATGCTGAGGTTGAAGCATTAGAATTTTGGATGAGGGATTCCCCCAGTTTCTGCCTTCAAAGGATCTTTCTTAAGGAACCCTGCTCCCTACTCTTTCCTAGATCTCAGTAAATATCTTCCGGACCCTGCCCCCCAGTGAGAACCCTGAATTTGACCCCGAAGAGGATGAGCCAAACTTGGAGCCTTCATGGCCTCATCTGCAGGTATGAAGAGTGATTGGGGGGGCAGATGACATGTGTACTACAGAGGTGATCAGAGGGCCTGGGAGAGGGTCTGCTTAGCCTGTAGACTGCTGGGCAAGGGCTGGAGGGTGGGGTAAGGGCCGGAGGGTGGGCTTAAGGCTGTGACCAAACTCACCCTTTTGTCTGTGTCCCTCCCCCAGCTGGTGTATGAGTTTTTCCTGCGTTTCTTGGAGAGCCCAGACTTCCAGCCCTCTGTGGCCAAGAGATACGTGGATCAAAAGTTTGTCCTGATGGTGAAGTGGGGAGTGCAGGCTGGGTGGGGTGTAGAGTAAGGGGGCTCTTGGAAGGCACGTGGTAGGGATAGAAGAACCCAGGGTTAACATCTCCCCTGACCCCTGGCCCTGGGCCCCACAGCTCCTGGAGCTCTTTGACAGCGAGGATCCCCGGGAGCGTGAGTACCTTAAGACCATCTTGCACCGGGTCTACGGCAAGTTCCTGGGTCTCCGGGCCTACATCCGAAAACAGTGCAACCACATCTTCCTCCGGTGAGTGGCTGCTGTCCAGCCAGCAGAGACTTGGGGAGGGAGGGGGTGAACGGGGACTGGGGGAAGACAAAGATTGGGGTTCCTGACCTATGGGGGTCACATGAGATTCCAGTTTGCCAAATTCTTTTTCTGTAATACAATATTGGTCTGTGCAAAGCCTGTAAAGTCAGCAGAGAACAAATGTTTATTTGCATTTTACAGATGGGGCGGTAGAGACGATTGGAGTAGTTTACAGGGCCTGGGGTAGTCCAGGGGAACCCAGGATCTAGACTTAGGATCCTTGTGGCCCCAAAGAAGGGTTGTTTCTGCAATCAAGAGTTGCATACCACTGGCATTGGGAGCTGCGTGGCCTTGTAGTTGAGACCGTGGCTCTGGTGTGAATCAGCCTGCACCTGAGTCTGGTTCTCCTGTTTGGGGGAACGTGAGCAAACTACTTGCTTACACACTCTCCGGGCCCCTCATCCTTGAAACAGGATGATGCCTGAAATAAGCCAGCGCCTCCAAAGCGCTCTGCAGTGCCAGGCCCTGGGCAGCGACTCTGAAACCTTAGCCCTTATTGTGTTGAGAAGGCACGTAGGTAAGACATGATCTAAGTGCTCCAGGAGCTTGGAGTCCATTAGATCCCCTACTCATTAACTTCGGGGCAAGTGTAATTTAACCGCCGAGTCTCGACTTCCTCATCTGTGTAATGGCTGTAACACACCCTACCTCCCAGGAGAGTTTTGAGAATTACAGAGTACGGAATAGCTGCGCTGTGTTTGTCATTGCTTTGGTTGAGTGTGGGGAGAGCTAAGGTCATGGGCTAGGCATCTGCTGACGTGGGGGATGAGGTAGGATGCTATGGGCTGGGAGCAAAAGACAAGCTGGAATGCTGCATCTAAGAGAAGCGGGGTGCAGTGCTGTACATTTGTAATCCCAGCTGCTTGGGAGGCTGAGACAGGAGCATTGCAAGTTCAAGGCCAGCCTAGGCAACTCAGCAAGACCTTGTCTCAGAATAAAAAAAGGCCAGGGATGTAGCTCAGTGGTAAAGCGCTCGCAAGACATGTGCCAGGCGCTGAATTTGATCCCTGGTACTGGAAAAAATTAAAAAAGTCATACTGGGTGGAAATCAGGGTGAAGGTGGCAGGGTTGACAGTGGGATTCTTGGAGCAGTAACAGAGCTCAGTGAGGCCTGGTTTGGGACACTGGGGAGATGGCTGCTGGGTTGAGGGAACGGGGTAGGTGGACGGATGGGTGTGCAAGCGGGGGTGGGGGGGCGGGGGGGCGGCTCCCCGGGGTGCTGGACTTCCCGCCTGGCTCTGGTCCTCTTGCATTCTCTTCTTCCCTTGCAGGTTCATCTATGAACTCGAGCACTTCAATGGCGTGGCCGAGCTGCTGGAGATCTTAGGAAGGTGATTGGCTGGGGGCTCTGAAGCTCAGGATTAGGGCCAGGGATTTAGCTCAGTGGCCTAAATGCCTGCCTGGCAAGCACAAGGTTGTGAGTTCGATCCCTGGTACCACCCACCCCAAAAAAAAATGCAGCTCAGGATTCTGCAGGGAGGGACGGGGGCTTGGTCATCTGAGCCCCACTCTGGTCTCTTCTGTCCCCTCCCCAGCATCATCAATGGCTTTGCGCTACCCCTGAAGACCGAGCACAAGCAGTTCCTGGTTCGAGTCCTGATCCCCCTTCACTCTGTCAAGTCGCTGTCTGTCTTCCACGCCCAGGTGAGGCCCGGGCCTGGCTCCTGCCAGAGTCTGGGCTGTCAGTGGGCCCAGGAGGTCGGCTTGACGCTCCCAGATCCCACCTGTACTCATTCCGAGCCAGTCACCTTAGAGAATTTCCACCTTGGACATCCGTTCAGCCCCTTCCCTCTCTACCTGGCCTGGACAGAAGGAAACTGTCCTCCGTCTACGGTTTCAGAGACCACAGGGATCTATTAGGGACCCTTTTGCAGAGTTGCCAAAGATTAGCGTGCGGGATATTCTCTGTGGAGTCATCAACGTGTCCCCATGCGCTGTGTTCGTGGTGGCTCGTGCTTCCCAGGCAGCAGTCAGAGCTGGGAGAATAGGGGGAGAGGCAGTAAGTGGGCAACCACCTGGCGCCCTGTCTCCTCTTGACTCCTCCTCCTCCTCCACCTGCTGCAGCTGGCGTACTGTGTGGTGCAGTTCCTGGAGAAGGATGCCACCTTGACAGAGCACGTGAGTACCCCTGGGGGGTAGGAGGGTCCCTTGCTCTGCAGGAGTGACTGCCTTCTGCCTCTATCCCACAGGTGATCCGGGGGCTGCTTAAATATTGGCCAAAAACCTGCACCCAGAAGGAGGTAGGAGGAAGGTTTCTGATGCCCACCAGAGGAGGGCTCAGCGTCCCAAAGGCGAGCGGCTGTGTGTGTGTGGTTCCAGGACAGATATGAGCTGTGGTCCCTTTCCTCACACTGCAGGTGATGTTTCTGGGGGAGATGGAAGAGATTCTTGATGTCATCGAGCCCTCCCAGTTTGTAAAGATTCAGGAGCCCCTCTTCAAGCAGGTGGCTCGCTGTGTCTCCAGCCCCCACTTCCAGGTATGGGGCGGGGACAGGTAGGGTGGGACAAGTTGTACCTGGGACGGTTGACCAGTTGACCGGAAGTTCCCTCTGCCCTTGCTTGTCCTCCAGTCCTCTGGGTCTGATGATGGGGAGGTGCTGGGCTTGGGGTCAGAACCCATGGGGCCAGGCTCACGTCTGCCTTTGCTGCCAGAGGGGCCTTGGGCAAACCTCCTATAAATTGGGCCAACAATTTCTTCACATGGTAGTGACGAGAACCGAAGGATCCAGGACTGTAAATGTGTTTGGTTAATTGAGCTAGAATGGGAAGGAGTGTTGTTATTACTTTGCCCTGTTTGTAAATGGCTTTCTGTTATTCCCCACTGAGGACACAACCAGGCTTCGCCACCATCCCAGCAAGCTGTAACTCACATTTTCCCGCCCATTCTTCATCCTCCTTCTCTTTTTTTTTTGCAATGCTAGTTATTGAACCCAGGGCCTCACACATGCTAGGCAAGTGCTGTACCCCCCAGTTACACCCCTATCTCTCTCCCGTTCTTGTGAACCATAACTGCAGTGAAATCTGTTCTTCCTCATGGATTTTTGATATTTCTCTGTCTTAAATAGCTGTATGTCCGGTATCTCATTTTATTCTTAAAACGCCCAGTAGTGAAAGGCACCATTAGCCCCATTTCACAGATCAGCCACCTGAGGCAGAGAGGTCAAATGCCTCACGCAAGGTCATGTGGGCATGGCAGTGTCTGTAGTGGCATTAGGATTAATTGCCCCGTGTTGGACTGCAAGCCCAGGGCTCTTTCTCTTTTCCAACTCATTTTCTTCAGGGGTCAGGGAGCCTTCAGGATGGGGTGTGGGGAGCAGGGACGGTGACTAGAGCAGGGCTGGATGGCAGCCTCGCTTGAAGACACTGTGCCGCCTCTGCTGCTCCAGGTTGCAGAGCGGGCTCTGTACTTCTGGAACAATGAGTATATCCTGAGCCTCATTGAGGACAACTGCCACACTGTGCTGCCTGCTGTGTTTGGGACCCTCTACCAAGTCTCCAAGGAACACTGGAATCAGTGAGTGCCCGTGTTTTACCTAAGCCTCAGCCCGAGCCTACCCAGCCTTGGAGGAGCAGAGAAGGTGTCAAAGGGTGGGCTGGGGGCCAAGGGGAAGGGGAGCAGCGGTGCACAGGGGTTTGGGGTTTCAGGGTGCAAGGGGAGCAGGGACAGGTATTGCCGGAGGGAGGTGGGGCCAATTGGATGTTGCTTTAAAAACCTCCTTGAGGGCCAGGGATTTAGCTCAGTGGCTTAAGCGCCTGCCTGGCAAGCGTGAGGTCATGAGTTTGATCCCTGGTACAAAAAAAAAACCTATATCAATAAAAACCTCCTTGACCCCTCCCTCGACCCCGCCAAGAACCATCGTCTCTCTGATCTACAATGTGCTCAAGACCTTCATGGAGATGAACGGGAAGCTGTTTGATGAGCTCACGGCCTCCTACAAGCTGGAAAAGCAGCAGTAAGTGCTGGGGGGAAGCACAGGGATCTGGGCCTGAGATTGAAGGGCACAGAGGGGCCCAAGCCTGCAGTCAGATGTCCCTAGTCCCCCTCACGTCCCTTGCATGTGCTGGCCAGGCCAGCTCCTCGGCCACGAGTGCAGGCTGGGGGCGGTCTCCACTCCGCTCAGTGCTGCCCTAACCGAGTCCCCATGGCCTTCCAGGGCACATTGTGCTTCTGAGCCTCACCCTTAGCAGCAGGGGGTGGGAAGGAGGTTGGATTTGGGGGCTCCGTGTGGGAGCTGCCTCACCCTCTCTTCAGGGAGCAGCAGAAAGCCCAGGAGCGCCAGGAGCTGTGGCAAGGATTGGAGGAGCTGCGGCTGCGCCGACTACAGGGGACCCAGGGAGCCCGGGAGGCCCCCCTCCAGCGGCTCACACCGCAGGCGGCCACCAGTGGGGGTCAGAGCTAGAGCCCCTGGAAGGGGAGAAGCTCAGCCCAGAGCTTTCAGTCCCTCTGTCCCTTCTCCTGCCCAGGAGCCCAAAAGGCACGCATCTGGCCCTGGCCAGCCAGTGTGGGCAGCCTGCACTGGGGAGACAAGAAGATGCGATAGTGGTCTTGGCAGCAGAACTCTTAGGCCCTCGTGTCAAGACTTGATCAGGGCAGGCGTGACTGGCCAGCTGCCGTCAGGGCTCTGGCCTGGCCATAGCGCTGAGCTCTGGGGGCAGCAGGCTCCTGCCCCTGCCCCGGCCCAGGGCTCGGGCGCAAAGCACCTCACCCGCCCTGCCTTGGGTGGACACCGTGTCCTTCCTCACCCCCACCGTGTGGCCTGGGGTCTATTTATTCTGCCCAGCTCACCCTCAACACAGACACTGTCCTGGCCCTGGGGCGCCCTCCCCTCCACTCCCTTGCCCTGTCCTTCCTTGTCCCCTTTTTATTTATTGGGCAGGGGGAGGGGTGAGGGCACAGGCAAGAAGAGATTCACAGTGTCCTGGGGTGAGGGGAGTCACAGTAATCATGGTCTATCCTCTTCTCATGCCTGGGGATAGACTTAATAAAGAGAGAAACTCAAGAACTGCTCGCTTTATTTAGGGGCAGGGACAGAGGACAGGAAGGGATGAGAGACTGGATAGAAGGGTCAGGCAGAGGAACTGAGGAAGAAACAGGAACCCCTTCTCAGGAGGTGGCCACCACGAGTTACTCAGAGGGTCAGAGCTGGAGCAGCTCCTGTTCAAACCATCTCATGCAAGTGCACTGCAGGACTAGGACTGTTTCTAGTGGCTAGACGCGCGAGAGGCGACACATGTCACACCGGCAGGCCCTGGCCGTGAAGATCTCCAGCTCCCCACTCCAGTTCCCTGCGCACTGCAGCTGCACCTTCACCTGTGGGAGAGGGAGTCCGCACGGTCCCGCTCCCGGGCCATCTTTGAGCCCGGTCTATCTCCCCAACGCATGTAGCCCTGCTAGGCCCAGGTGCCCCTCACCTTCCTCAGGCCATGGATGGTGCAGCACTGAGAGACGGAGGTGATGTTGTGCCGATAGCCGCTGGCCACCAGCACAGAGTACCGGGAGGGGAAGGCGCTGGACTCACAGTGGCCCACACAGGCCTGTGCCACATGGGAGCCCTGGCAGGTACCTTGAGGATCACTTCGCACTGTCACGTTGAAGGCTGGAAGGAGATGGGCGAGCGGAGATGCTCTTCTGCAAAGGCTGTGCCACATGGGTCCCATGGCCCCATTCGCAGCTCTGTTCCCTCCCGCCCTCTGACCCTCTGATCCCCCAGTTACTCACGATGCAAGTGGCAACCAGGGATGGCTGCCTCCTGATCCCCGTCTTCAGAGACTGCCAGGACCAGCGCGCAGAGGAGCAGGGCTCTGGGGGATGCCATGGGCACCTGAAGCTGGGTGGGAAGGGAGTTGGGCAAGTTCCGAGGGCCTGCAAGTGAGTAAGCACTTGATATTTGTGACAAGGGAGGCCGGCCAGAGGGGCAGTGTCCTCACTGTCTGCCTCAGACTGACGTGTGTCTGCCTGCATCAGCCCTCTGCCCCGGGATACTCCCCTGGAACTTCCCGGGCCATCTGAACCATCCAGACCTCCCTGCACCTGTGGGCGTCTGCAGGGTCCTCACCACACTCCCAGCCCTCTGCGCCTCCGGCTTCCAGGAACTCACCAGTCTGCAACCCCAACAGCTGCCCCCAGTGCCTCCTGCTGGTCTCCAGGCTGCAGGCGCAGCTCTCCTGGGTTTTATTAGTGGCTATCTTGGAGCCACGCCCTCTTAGAGATTGGCTCTCCAAGCGAGGCTGACTATGGAACAGTTCTGTCTGGGAGATCCTGTGCTGACGCATCGTCCTGCTGGGAGGCTCTGCCGCTTTCTGCTGCCCTCTGTCTAAAAAGCTGCCAGTGGGCCCCAGCTGGGGGAAATGAGATGTGGAGAAACATCTGGGGCTGATGGGGCATGTGACATGTATGCTGCTGGGGAAGAGGGGTCAAGTCTCTTGGCCACCAGGTTGCTTTGCTGTATGACCTTGGCACAACCTTGGGCATGACACCTGCCTATTCAGGCCCTTGCTGTCTTAGAATTACTAAACTTAGCCTGCCTGTCTCTTACAACAGGAAAGGGACTGAGAATCCCTTCCAGGTTTTTATGGACGGGAAATCCCAGGTGGGTGGTACAAAGCCAGGAGGCCTGAGAGAATGAGTGATGTCAGAGCCTCCAGTCTAGCATTTAGTGGAATAACAGGGACCTGCTCCTCAAAGAGCCTGAAACTGTCAACCCCAGAAAAGCTGGTCATTAGAGGAGGCTCTAGTTTTATAGGTGAGCTACCAAGGCTTAGAGAAGGAAGGTTACTAAAAGACACACAGGACCGGATGTGCACCCCTATAATACCAGCACTCAAAAGGCTGAGGCAGGAAGATCTCCACCAGTTCAAGGCCAATTTAGACTACACAGTGAGTTCAAAGCCATCCTGGACTGCCTGGGAAGACCCTGTCTCAAACACACAGCTCATCAGTGTCGTAGCGCTCAAATCTGCAGTCCAGTCATGGTGCTAAATCACACTTGGGCCAGGAATGTGCAAACTGGGGGGAAAGCAAGTTGGCAGTAGCTAGAGGGCAGGGCAGGGTAGAGATCAGAAGGAAGCCTGGGGTGTTCTGGGCAGCCCCACTCAGGACTATTGCCTCACGACCTGCTCCCTGCGCCAGCGCTAGCTGGCTCCCTATGGACAGTGAAGCACACCAAATCCTGCCCCCTCGTTTTCCAGCTCAGAAAATAACCGGAGAGGAAAGCAGTGTCCCAGGCCTTCACTGTGAGCGCCCCGGCACTGGGCTCTTTAGATTCTGTTGCCCAGCAGGCCAAGCTGGGGGTGGCGGCCTTGGGCGGACAGCAGGATTTGACAGGAACTGTTCCCAATGGTGCTCATCTCAAATCCCTGCACCCTTCCCCTACGGTGCTGCCCGGCTCAGGTCCTGGTCCTCCCCTGCCAGCTCCTCCCACCAGCTACCTCTTCTCTCCTTGCCAAAGCAGAGGCAGCCAAGTGAGGGGCCTGAGGGGACCTCAGCAGTCCAGCCCCCGCCTCCCCTCACGACACGCCCTCTGGTATGGGAGAGGAGGCTGGGCATAGACCTTTAGAAGAGTGCGTCACCGCACAGGCCAGCCCCCTCTAATACTGGATGTCTCTAACTGGTGAAAGTGACTCCTTTGTCCTAAGCCAAAATGAATTCCCCTAAATATCCATGGATTCTTTTGCTACTCTGAGGTCACACTGGCTTCCAGCAAATCTGACTAACTTGTGTTACTGTCAAGGAATCTGAGGGAGAAATAGGAACCATGTTCTCTATGACGAGGTGACACGGGCCATCCCAAGCTGGGCTGGGACAGAGATCATTTCTCTGCGGGCAGCAGGGCTTGGGGCGGTGAGAGTCTTGCATAACCTCATTCCCTGGACCCTGGTGGCAAAGTTCAAGGTTCCAGGTCAGGTACAGACTCAGGCACCCAGTGTGACTCTGTAAGCGGCCACCAGGTGCCAAGGCAGGTTTCATACACTGCGTCTCTGTATCTTAAGGGAAGAGTTTGTTCTCTCTCAATCTGTTTCACTAAATTCAATCAATGATTCCTCATAAATAATTTATTGGCATTAGGATCCTAAGTGCTGGACACAAAGGACCTAAACTGGCCCTCAGGGTAGTGAAACTCTTAGATTTGAGCATTTTAGAAAGCACCATTCCTTTTCCAGTGTTTTAAATGGGGGAGGGGGTCCACTCCATTATAAAGGGACAAAGGACAGGATAGTCAGGAGCCAGCATTCCCTTGACCAAGGGGTCAGAAGAGAAGGATGGAGCTGGAGGAGTGGTGGCTTGAGAGGAGTCCCTGGAAGAGAAGACCCTCTGTCTGTGGCTGTCACTGCAGCTGGGCGGCTCACTGGTGGCTCTTCTTGAAGAAATAGCGAAGCGGGAAGAGAGTGCTGCGGGAAGGAGAGTGGGGTAGGCTGAGACCAGAGGTCTGCTTCCCGCTGCCTGCTCCCCATTAGTGCCTCATTAGCCAGGCCATTTTGCTCCGGGGAGCCACTGAATGGAAATTCAAGGCTGGAACAACATTTGAGAAGGTATCCAAATTAGATTACTCAGGAGGGAAATAAAGGACAGAAGAATCGCAGCTGGGATGACTGAGTTCTGGATAGACAAAGGGATTTGCTAACTCCTCCACAGAAAGGACTCTGAAGATACCCAGATGCGCAAGGGAGAACAGAAATGATTTGATAACAAAGTAATCTGAGTAGCCCCAGTAAAATAGGACTAGTCTCTGGCTAGTTCCATAAACTAGCAATGTTTACAGAAGCAGGCCTTATCCCTGGCACATTGGGGTGGGGGTGACATGTGCAAAAGTGAGTGAGAGCCAGGTGTGGTGGTGCACACCTATAATCTCAGCACTCCAGAGGCTGAGGCAGGAGGATTGCAAGGCTGAGACCAGCCTGGGCTACACAGTGAGTTCAAAAGTAGCCTGGATACACAGTGAGACCTCGTCACAAACCAAAGGATAAGGTACACTGTTAAATTCACAGTTAGGGCCCTGGTTTGCAATCTCATTTCTATCATCCATATTGGATATAACTGAGAGATCTCTGCAAGTGATCAGCTTATTTCCCCAGACGCAGTGAAGCAAGCTCTGGACCTTGCTCCCGTTTGGGCCCTGGGTCTCTGGGATGGTGGTGGTGGTGGGGGGTGTTTTCTCACCTTAGAAACCCAAAAAAGCCACGTGTCCCCGGCTCCTGCGGCGGAGGCGAGCTGTTCTGCTGCCGTGGTGGGACAGTGGTCCCTGGGAGGTTGTGTCCCTGTTTTGAATCTGTAAGGAAAACGCTCAGGCAGGGAAGAGGTGTCATCGGCAGAGTACTTTTCTGCGCGTAGTAGATGGCAGAGCAGCCTCTCACTAAGACTCATTTAAAGCCAGGTGAATTGTTTCTCTGACCTTCCCAATTTTATTTCAACTCAATACGATGCTATTCTGACCTTAGCGTATTTTTAAAGTCAGATTCCTGAGATATTTACACGGCTCAGGTCCTAGCCACCCACCACAGCCAGCGTGCATTTACATGGAATGATGACATCGTGGGATTCACCGGCTTACATCCTACTTCTGGGGTAGCTGCAGTCCACACTGAATCCCATGCTGGGTGAAAGATCGGCCAGCTGGAAGAGCAGCACTTGCTGTGCAGTCTCAGGCTTTGCAGATGATCCACACTAATTTTTTTTTTTTTAATTAAGACAGGGTCTCTCTCTGTAATTCAGGTTGGCCTTAAACTCACCATGTAGCCCAGGCTGGCCTTGAACTCATGGTGATCCTCCTGCCTCAGTCTCCTGAGTGCTAAGATCACAGGTGTGCACCACCACGCCTGGCCAGGAGCCACAGTCTTAACACTAAGTTCCAAGGGTAAAAGGAGAGCGCTTCCCACAGATGGTTCTCCAGCTGCACAGACTTGGCCCTCACAACTTTTCTGTTACACTTCCCATCTGACATGGAAATGTTTGGGGATGGCGGAGCATCCACCGGAAGCAGCGCAGGAGGAAGGGTGTGTGCTGCCCACCTGCCTTCCTTTTCGCAGCGGGGTTGGGGTCCGCTTCCAGGCTACAGAGGGCAGTGGTACCTCCATGGGAGCGAGGCCCCCACAAGTCCAGAGTGCCAGGACTCAGCACTCTGTGCCATTCGGCTCAGCAGAGCACTGAAAGGGGCGGGGTGGTTACTAAAGAATAAACGTGAATTTCCCAGAACCTACCCTGTTTCTTCACATCGGTGGTGTCAGAAGCTACAGTCTTCCACATCTCTTGTTGGTTTTTTTTTCTGTTCTGATTAAAAAGAAGATCAAGAAGAGTCTTAAACTTACTCTAATCTAGCATGTATGCTATTTTCTAGGAACTGTTTTCACATCAGCACTCTGGGCAGGCCCTATATTTCCTTTTATCTTTCTTTTTTTTTTTGTTTTTTTGAGACAGGGTCTCACTATGCAGTGCAGGCCGGCCTTGAACTCACTTTGTAGCCCAGGCTGGTTTGAAACTTGCAATGATCCTCCTGCCTCAGCCTCCCAAGTGCTGGGATGACAGGCCTGTGCCACCACATCTGGCTCCTATGTTTCTTTCTTTAGGACTGTCTTTTTTCATTTCAGCTTTTAATCTGTCTTCTCTGAGAGGACGTAAGAGCCAAGAACAAGCCAATTTAGACCTTTCTCTGTCTTTTGTTACTGGGAACTGAACTCAGGACCTTGCACTTGCCACACAGGTGCTGTGTTGCTGAGCTACCTCCCTGGCTCAGTGTAGACTTCTCTGGCCATCCCCTACTACTCAGTGCCTGCCACTGCTGACAGAATACAGTGGTTGGAGAAACCAGAAGGACCTTCTGGCACACTGGGAAAAGTATGCTCTGCAGGGTAAACAGCACCCCAGACGGTGTAACCAAGCTACCCCACCCGTGTCTACAGTGCTGTGGCTGCTGAGGAAGACGTTAGCAGAGTGGGTGGCTA
This sequence comes from Dolichotis patagonum, assembly GCA_004027295.1. NCBI lineage: Eukaryota > Metazoa > Chordata > Mammalia > Rodentia > Caviidae > Dolichotis > Dolichotis patagonum. The sequence goes on along the minus strand of PVJX010003174.1, from coordinate 94,969 downwards.
CTGTCAGGAAGACTTTCCTGGGGAAGTACCATGCAGACGGGCCCTTGAGAGATGAGCGGCATTTTGCCATAGTGGGAGATGAAGAGCTGGTCCATGAGAGCAGGGTGTTCTAGACAGGGACATGACAGAAAGGGCACAATGCCATTGAAGAGTAAATATGACTGGCATGGCCAGAGCTGGGTCCGGCAGAAATACGACTATGGCATTAGAGGCCAGCACGATACAGCACAGTATTTCTCCATGTGCTACTGTGTGCTAGAGACACCTCTGAACTTTGAAGAGGACATCCCACAACCTGGTTCCAGGGCCTCAACAACTCCAGTAAACGCCCTCGTTGTCCGAAGCATGGCTTGCTCTGGGACTCTCTGCCAGCTGCCCACTGTCCCCCCCCAGCAGCGCCTGAGGGCCTGGCTACTGGCGGCGCTGATGGTGAAGCCGCGGTGCCAGGGGAGAGGCCCGTATGGGAGTGGGCCACAGGAGGCAGACCGGTGCTGGGCTGTGAGGAAAGCGAGGACAGGCCCTGATCCCAAGCACAAGCCTCAGGTTAGGATGGCAGGTCTTTCCGAGGTGAGCTTTTTCGAGAACTTGTCAGGAGCCAGCCCCTAAATCCTATTCCTAAAAAAGTGAGAAAGAACTCTGGGGAAGAAAGAAAGCACTCTTAGCTTTTCTAAACAGAATGGAGACTCGTTTTAGAGAGCCCAGCTCTGGTTTCTGGCTTACAAGGATGGTTATTAGCCATTTTGTTTGTTTGTTTGTTTTGTTTTGGTAGTACCAGGGATCAAACTCATGACCTCTTAGTTGCCAGGCAGGTGTTTATGCCACTGAGCTATATTTCAGACCCAAGGGAATAGTTCTTACAACTTGAATTAAAGCATGCTTTTGGGTTTAAATCCTGCTACAGAGTGATCCTAATGACTAGTGAAGTGGCATCTACTAGGATTGGTAGAGGGACCAAGAGCAAATGCCCAAGGGCAGAGGTGTAGCCTACCCTGGGACTGGAGGGGTCTACTTCAGTATAGCTTCTGTGCTTTCCTGAAAAAAATTTTTTTGTACTAGGGGCTGAATCCAGGGGTAAAACCCAGAGGCATTCTACCACTGAACTATATCCCAACCCCTTTCCATTTTTTTGAGGTGCGGTCTCCCTGAGTTGCCCAGGGTGGGCTTGAACTTGCAATTCTTTGGCCTCAGCCCCGAGTAGCTGGGATTACTAGATGTGCACCGTTACACCCCGCTCCTGGACTCCTGGGGGAGGGCTCCTCAGGCAAAAGCCTCATGAGAGGCAGATGGCACATGGCTTAGTGCTAGCACTCAGGAGGGGAGATGGGAGGACCACTGCAAGTTCAAGGCCAGACTGGGCCACAGAGTGAGTCCTTGTCTCAAAACAGAACAAAACAACAAAAAGTAAAAGTTTCAAGAGAAGAAAAAGTCTGAGTGAAGACATTGGGTATCACTGAGGACATCAAGCACGGCCTTGTATCCTGAAAACCCCTACATATGCTGGGCCACACCTGTATAGACGTAGAGTCCAAGCAAAGGAGAAACCAACTGTGAGCAGTCAGCTTGTGTCACTTTCGGGCCAGCAGGCTGCCCTTCACCCCAACCGCTCCCCCTCCTTTCATCCTACTGAAGTCTGGGTCTCTAGGTCTGAGACCTGAAAGAACAAAGGGAAAAGGTCTTCTCTTCCCTCTTATTTTCTCCAAAGCACAGAGGCCGTGAGCTCAACACTGTGCTCTTCTACACTTTCCCCACGCACGTGCCCGTCTGTGTACACGTGTACAATCTAGACTGGCCATGATCTGACACCCTGACGTCTTCCAAAGCTGAGGAAGTGTCGAGCACTGGAGCACAGGAGCAAATTCAATTTTTTCAGCTCAAGGGACTTACACTGAAGAGCCACTGTGATCACTTTAGTTTAGGAAAAGATCCCCTCCCTGGGAACAAAGTCTACAACAGAGGCTGACTCTGGGCTTGGAGTCAAAATCAATAAACACATTCCTTTACTTGGTTGGTTGGTTGGTTGTGTGTGTGTGTGTGTGTGTGTGTGTGTGTGTGTGTGTTTTCTAAATCCAGAATCAGGTTGAAAAGGTAATTATGTTGAATAAGAAGCTGTGGGCACTGTTTTTGAGGGAGATGATGTGTCAAGACTAAGAATAGGAAGGTACAAAGGGTAGAAAGGGAGGAAATGTTCCTCTAACGGCAATTATCTCAGTGTATAAAGCATCTTTGTTCTCCAGAGCATCATGTACTCTTGTACTTTCTTATTCCTTCTTCTTACCTTTCAAAATTGCAGGAGGCATAGAAGGGGGCAACTCCGCCTAAAATCAGTCTGTGGGCTGCGTGGTCATGGCCACCTGAGGCCCCGTCCTCTGCCCCTGCCCCTAGTGCACAGGTCTAGATCCCCGAGGGTACCCACTCTTACCGGAGAGAGGAAGCAAATGTGTGTTCGTGTGTGCCCTAGAGCTCAACATAATGCCTGGCAAACAGGAGGCAGAAGAATGGTTTAGAAATGAAAATAACTCCATTTCTCTCCTTAAAATATTTTAGGAAACTCCTGTATTTTTTTTTCCCCAGGACTAGGGACTGAACTCAAGGCCTTCACATGGAGCTACGTACAACCCCATTTCTAAGTTTTTTATTTTGAGACAGGGTCTTGTTGAGCTGCTAAGTAACCCAGGCTGGGCTCAAACTTGCAGTCCTTGGGGATCACAGGCATGTGCCACCGGGTCTGGTGCAACCTTGCAGGTGGCCTCAAAGCACTTTACGATTCAGCCCGCACTGTCATCTCCAGCCATGTTTCTCAGTCCCGGGCCCCAGGCTGCTCGGCCTGAGCCCTTTCAGCTCCTCTGGGAACCTTCCTCTCACGCCTCCCGTGTTCCCTCTGCATCCTGTGCTTCCTGTAGCCACACACAGTGCATTTATTGGTAACTGTCTGCCTGGCCTACTGCTGCTGGTGTTTTTAGGGCAGAGCATGATGCCCCCATAGTGGACGTGTGGTGGATGTGGGCCAAATGAATGCAATCGATCATGTTATGTGTCCTGAGAGCGGGAAGGTGAGTTGTTAGCGTCTGGGTACACAGGCGCAGGGCTACTTCAGAGGCATAAACAAGTAAGAAAAAATGTAGGATCTGTAAGGCATCAATAATAGCTACCAGTTACATAAAGCAGTGAGGAAAGCAGAAAGGGCGCTGCTTTAGAAGGTGCTATGGAAAACAAGCTTTGGAACGGAGCAGCGGTTGATACATGAAGCTGGGCACGGTGCTACACTCAGGAGATTGAGGCAGGAAGGTCACTTCCAGTTCATAGCCAGCCGGGGCTACTGAATGAAACCATGCCTTATACAAAAACATAAAAAGATACATGAATAGCGAAATAACAGACTCCATTAATTGAACAAACTCAAATAATAAGGGACCAACTCACCATTGCTCTAGAAGTTTTTTCTTACTGATTTCTAGTGCTGACATGTACCTAGTTCATGCTAAATTTAGCTGTTCCTAGACTTAGACCCCAACGTGGATAAAGCCAAAGTTTTCTAAAGAGGAACTTCTACACTGCATTTTACTTCTATTCAATAGAGACTTTTTTTTTTTAAACTTCAATTGCAGAGTACAAGCAGCAGCCTTTTAAGCTGAGAAGAAAGACCTTTTGACCAGAGGATTCATCCATGTGTGCACTCTGCAGCCATTTCTGGGACAAGTTGCAGCAGGGGTGGAACAGTCTAATGCTGGTCTGCAGACAGTGAAACCTGAGAAGGCGTTCAGTCCTTCCAGTCTGCGGTAAGGGCCAGGACGCGCAGGTAACAGGAATGGCACCCTGCAGCAGGGCCTCAGGGCCTCAGCCCAGTGCTTACCCTCCCGGTTTCCGTAGGTGGCTTCTTGCTGCGAGCTCTTCGACTGGGAGATCCCATCTTGGCCCTGGGGTGAGGGAAGAAGCCCATGGACATTACTGGCAGTGGCAACGTTCTGATATCCCGACAAACAGGGCCCCAATGAATATTTCAGCAAATTGGCTATTTTTATACTACTCTTGGCTGGCAGAAAAATTGTGTGGCCAAATTTTCATTAGGTGCTTCTTTAATTCACAATAGAATCCTAATTTGAGATGCTTCAGCATATGGGATTTGAGAAGTGGAAAATATGACTGACAGTCGATTATCAGATTCCAAAACACCTGATTATGCAACAAAGCTCAGAAAGGGAAGATGAAAGTTCATCTCCGTGGAAGATTCAGTTGAATGAAACAGACCAAAGCGTCATGCTTCCAGCCACCACACATTGCAGCAGTGTGGAAGGGAGCACATCCGGAAGGTACAGGGGGCTGCCTCACTGCCCCGAGCATCAAGGGGCCTATAGGGTCCCAGGACACCAGGAGCTGTCTTCTGTGACCCTGGGCCGTAAGCACCTTGGGCTGGGTAGCAAGACTCACCTAGGATGATCCCAGTAGACCTCTCTGTGGTGTTAAAACTGAATGGTCGGGCTGGGGATTTAGCTCAGTGGCTTAAGCGCCTGTCTGGCAAGCGTGAGGTCATGAGTTCGATCCCCAGTACCAAAAAAACAAAACAAAACAAAACAAAAAAAAAAAAACTGAATGGTCTTACTGATTCATTTTGTTCCTGATGGTGCCTGCCCATAATCCCACTACTTGGGAGACTGAGGCAGGAGGATCACCATGAGTTCAAAACCAGGCTGGGCTACATAGCGAATTCAAGGCCAGCCTGGACTACATAGTGAGAAACTGTCTCAAAAAAAGAAAAAAAAAAAATCCCGTCGTGGTGGCTCACACCTGTAATCTCAGTACTCAGGAGGCTGAGGCAGGAGGATCCTTGCAAATTTGAGGCCAGCCTGGGCTATAAACTGAGCTCAAGGCCAGCCTAAACTGCATAGACCCTGTCTAAAAACAAAACAAAACAATCCAAAAAGAGCCTAAGCAGCTTTTACAACAGCAACCTCAACACGCTAGGTATGTGCTCAACATTCCTACAACAGGTGAAGCATTCAACATTTTCTCTCATAATTGATGTGTTCCACATTGCAATACTAATTTTAAAAATTGTAATAATCAGTGTGCTCAATGGGGTGTGGTGGCTCATGAATAAATTCCCAGGATTTGGGAGGCTGAGGCAGGAGGATTACTGTGAGTTCAAGACCAGCCTGTGTTACAGCTCAAGGTCAGCCTGAATGGTATAGTGAGACCCTATCTAAAAAAAAAAAGACAGAAAAACAAACAAAAATAAAAAAATGCGTTCACCATTCCCCCCAATAATCAATGTACACAGCATTCCTCTTACTAGCTTGCCATGGTGGTACACACCTGTAATCCCAGCACTTAGGAGACTAAACCAGGAGGACTGTCTCCACTTGAGGCCAACCTGGGCTATATAGTGAGTTCAAGGCCAGTCTGAACTACACAGTGACACCCTGTCTCAAAAAGACAAAGGGCTGGGGATTTAGCTCAGCGGCACAAGCACGTGCCTGGTAAGCATGCGTTTTTGAGTTTGATCCCTGGTACCAAAAAAAAAAAAAAAAAAAGACAAAAAAAATTTCCTACTAAATCAATGTGCTTGACATTTCCAATAATTGTACTTCACCTAATAATTGATACACAGTCTCCAAGTATTTGTATTTCACTGTGGACTGCTTTTAAGCTTCCAAAATGTACTGCTCACTGGGTAAAATAGAATATTTTATTTGTTCTTATTCTTTCAAGGTTTTCCTTCTGTTTTCTTTTACTTTTTTTTTTTTGGTACCAGGGATCAAACTCAAGACCTTGTGCTTGCCAGGCGAGTGCTTATGCCGCTGTGCTAAATCCCCAGCCCCTTTTTCTGTCTTTTTGAGGCAGGGTCTCACTACGCAGTTCAGGTTGGTCTTGCATTTGCTTTGTAGCCCAGGCTGGTCTTGAACTCACAATGATCCTCCTGCCTCAGCCTCCCGAGTGCTGGGATGACATGCTTGCATCACCATGCCTGGCTCCATTGACTGCTGAATTCAGTTCTACACATCTGAGTATACTTCTCAGTCTTCACTTTTTTTTTTTTTTTTTTTTTTCTTTTTTGAGACAGGCTCTTGCCATGTGGTCTGGCCTCAAACTCACTATGTAGCCCATCAGGCCTTGAATTTGTGCTGACCCTCCTGCCTCAGGCTGCGGCATGCTGGGATCATAGGCATACACTACCACCCCTGGCTCAGCCTTCACCTTAATGAATAGAACAATCCCAATCCCACTTTGCCGAGAAAGGAACCATGCTTAACTGCATCCCAAACATCAGCTCGCTTCTTTTCCTCAGCCACTTCCCAGAATAGGCAGATCTTACCGATAAAGCCCAGAAAAAGGAAGTGACTTGTTTAAGCCCAAAGGGAGCCAGCCCAGCAGGCGGCAAAGTGTGACTAGGACGGAGACTCAGCCTTGCCCTCCGCCACTGACCTGGGCAGTGCTGTCCCCCTGGGGGAGCTGTGCTCCTCCATGAGTTTCCGCTTCTTCCCTGTACCTTCTGCTGCTTTCTTCTCCACCACGGCCTGCAGGGAGGAACCCGACTTCGTGACCCTTCCTGTGCAGCCCACTCGCAGTGCAGGGGAGGAAGACCCATCTCTAACCGGCCACCGCCCCTTCAGTGTCAGCTTTGCGGGAAGGACAGAGGTTCTGTTAGAGTTGTGGTCTCTGACACGGAGTCAAGGGAAAAACATAGGCACCTGTTTGTGATTCTGCTGGGATCTGGGCAGAGCTGAGGGGGCGAGATCAGGGGAGGACCCAAAGACAGTGTCCTGGGGACTGCAGGAGGTAACAACAGTGATTTTCACTTTGTTCAGAAAAGCAAACTTACCGACCCAAGAGGACTGTCGCTTACTGGTTTGCCTACAAGAGGAAATTGGAGTGTTACAGTAGATCGAGTCTGTTTTCACTGAACTTCTGAGTACTCTATTTCCCAGAACTGGCTCCAGACGCCCCGCTCCGATGTGCCCTTCTCCCTTCTGAGGGGTACCACTTTCCCTAGAAATAGTGTCTTTAAACTCCCATTTCCTCTGGTTTCACAATTGTCATCTACAAGCTGAAACATGTCTGAGTCACACCATGCTTTAACAATATGCCACTAAAAAGGGGATGTGACAGCTGGGTGAGGTGGCACAGGCCTGTCATCCCAGCACTCTGGAGGCTGAGGCAGGAGGATCCTTATAAGTTCAAATCCAGCCTGGGCTATAATGTGAGCTCAAGACCAGCCTGAACTGCACAGTGAGAACCCTGTCTCACAAAGACAAAAACAAACAAAAACCGAAAAACAAAAACAAAGTGAAGGAGAGTATTTTGAGGGAGATTAATAGCAATGTATCTTTTACTAAATTTACATCTTGAATGTATTATTTGGTCACCCTGTGTTTCACAAAGGAGGCACAGAAAGATGACATAAGTACTGCAGTTTATCTGAGGTCAAGCAGCTACTAAGTGGCAGAGCTCAGGGACTTGCAGCGGCTGGGGCTGCTCCAGCTGGAGCGCTGTGACTCCATCACATGTGACTGGCCGAAGCCGGATTCATCTGGGAGACTATTTCACTCTGCTCCCCGGGCACCACTAACCCATTCTTCCCTCCACAGGCCTCGCTCCTGTCACAACTTACCAGGTGGCAAGTTTTCACGAAACCATTTCATCTCCACATACAGAGTGAAAACGAATGGGTAAGGGATCAAGACGACTTCCTCATGTTTGAATTTCAAGTGAGAAACTCTTTCCCACTTGCTTTTATCTGGGATGGAGCTAAGGGTTGAGGAAGGACACCAACGTGCCACCCCGAGAACTGTTTTAGGCATGAGACTCTGCTCCTTCCCCTGACCTACTCTCCAAACTGTCTTTCTTTTTATAGGCACAGAATTCAACTAGACCAGAACCTCAGGTCTGCTAGGTAAGGCCTCTACCACTGAGCTACCTCCTTAGCCCTTATTTTATTTGTTTTTGTCTCATACAGGGTCTCGTTCTGTAATTCAGGTTGGTTTTAAATTATGTAGCCCAGGGTAGTCTTGAACTCACAGTGATCCTCCTGCTTCAGCCTCCTAAATGCTGAGATTAGAGATGTATGCCACCACACCTAGCCCTTATTTATTTTTGAGAGAGTCTCACTTTGTAGTCCAGACTCGTCTTGAACTCACTTATGTAGCCCAGGCTGGCAAATGTGCAGAGATCCTCCTACCTCAGCCTCTTGAATGCTGGGATTACAGGTGTGTGCCATTATGCCTGGCTTCCTTATTTTATTTTGAGACAGAATCTCACTAAATTCCTAGGTTGGGCTCACCCTTGTGATTGTCTTGCCTCAGCCTTTTGAGTATCTAGGCTTACAGGCATGGTCACCATGCCTGGCTACTGTCTATGGTTTTGCTCCTTCCATTTGAATTTGCACATGAGTTATAGCTCAATAACTGGGAAAGGATACAGGGAAATACAATGAAGTGTTCAGTAATAAATGGCTGCAGATTGTCCAAGTTTCCCAAGACTGCACGGATAGAATCCTGAAAAAGATATATTTGAAATGACTTTAATAGTGTTGCAACTTAGTCAATTTTTCCATTTATACCATTTATATTTTTCACTGCTTTTCTTTTTTTTTTTTTCACTGCTTTTCACATCCTCCCTTTTTTTTGTGACAGTGTTTTAACTCTGTAACCCAGGCTGCTCTTGAACTCATGGTTATTCTCCTGCCTCAGCCTCCTGAGTACTGGGATTACCACACCCAGCTCACATACTCCACATTCTAATAAAACCAAGCTATTTATTGTTCCTTGTGTGTGCTTTGTGCTTCTCCACTTCTGCGATTTTGTAGTTCTCTCTGCCTGAAATGCATTCTACCCATTAGCACCTGTCAAATTTTACCCATTCTGTAAAGTATGGTTCAATGGAGTCTTGTTCATAAGGTTCCCTGACTCCCAAAATTATAATTAACTCTATCTCAAACCTCACAGTGAGTGGGGTGTGGTGGTGCACATTTGTAATCCCAGCCGAGGCAGGTAGATAGCTGCAAGTTTGAGACAAGCCTGTGCTACAAAGTGCGCTCAAGGCCAGCCTGAACTACACAGACCCTGTCTCAAAGAGACAAAATAAATAAATAAAATGAAGCCTCACAGTAGTTAGCCTGAGACCATTATTATATTTGTACAATTTTATTTTCCTTATAGAGAGATCAGCTTAAAGAAGGATGTATCGCTGATTTCTCTTGCCCTCTCTCCTATGGTGTCCATCACAGTGAGTACACGTGGAGATCCAATGAATGATGGGTAATACTGGTATTTACTGACATAGTTGTTTTGCTTTTCCTCAAATCAAGCCTGTTTTCCTCATCTCTTCAAATCTTTTTTTTTTTTCTATTAAATCTTAATTGAAACCGGGCATGGTGGTGTACACCTATAATTCCAGCATTCAGGAAGCTGAGGCTCAAGGATCACCATGAGTTTGAGGCCAACCTGAACTGAATAGAGACCTTGTCTCCAAAACAAAACAAAAATTTTAATTGGTCAGTCAGTCTCTAATTAATCTATGCTTATTAGTCTAACTAATCACTTTACTTTTTGAGACAGTATAGCTCAGCGGTAGTACAGCACTTGCCCAGTAGGCCCGAGGCCTGGGTTCCATCCCCAGTACTTTGACCCTCAAAAAAGGAATGGTGGAGCTAATACCCGGACCCAAACTGTAGTGTTCCAGAACTCATGTCCTTAGCCATCAGGCTACATTGGCTTTCAAGTAATTTTTTCTTTTGAGACAGAGTCTCACTATGTATAGTTTAGGCTGGCCTTGAACTGACTATGTAGCCCAGGCTAGCCTCACACTCCAGATAATTCTCCTGCCTCAGCCTCCTGAGTGTAGGGATTACAGATATTTGCCACTAGGCCTGGCTTCAATTAAAGTGTTCTAAAGGAATGGTAACATCTACTCCAAAACTAAGAGTAGGAGAACACATAAAAAGAGCTTTACAAACTTTGATTATATGTAAATGTATATAAATTCCCTCCAGCCACCATCATCTATTGTGTGATGAGCACTGCACACATCTTTTTTTTCAGGGTCTTGCTATGCAGCCCATGTTGCCCTCAAACTTGCAAACCTCCTGCTTCAGCCTCCAAAGTAGCTGGGATTACAGGCATGCACCATCACCTACAGCAAATATATTTAACTGCATACTAATTCTTTGAAATGTGGAAGCATAGGTGTTAGTAAATCACTAGTCACATATCACTGCGGTGGGAAGCTAGAAGAGCAGAAACTAACTGAAACCTCATTTGTATAATGAGACAACTGAGACTCAGACTGACAGATGATTTGTCAAGTGACACAGCTTATCAGTGTGACAACCTGTGAGATAGGACAGCGGGATGTGGCAAAAACTGGCTGGGGAGGGCTGGGGATTTAGCTCAGTGGCTTAAGCGCCTGCCTGGCAAGCGCAAGGTCGTGAGTTCGATCCCCGGTACCAAAAAAAAAAAACAAAACTGGCTGGGGAAGTAGGTGTGACCCGTTAATTACACAATCCCAGACACAGTGCATAGTACAGTTCCCAAAACCCTGCAGGAGGACTTCTCGAGAAGATTCCAGTCGATCTTCCAATAGGACGGCCTACACGTGACGTCAGCCTGAGGCCTGGGGTCTCAGCACCGCCTCTCAGGACCTGAATCCAGAACTACTCCCGGGTCTCCTGAAGATGGAGACAGCGTAAAAGGCCAGGTGGATGCCTGGAAGGCTTGGCTATCACAACTTTCCATGGTGGCCCACACTGTTTGCCAGACGCGTGTACCTTTATCTTTGCTCTCACCCTCTTCTGTTGACATGGTCCATGCCTGCTATGCAGAACCAGTTTCTCTCCCACTCTTGATTTGTTTTTATATGGGGAATTGAACTCAGGACCTGTGCTTGCCAGACAGGCACTTATGCTGTTGATCTAAATCCTTGGCCTTGTTGTCTTGAATAAAGTTTGTCACTGTCTTTTTTTTTTTTTTTTATACAGAGTCTCACTGTATAACCCAAGCTGGCCTTGGACTCTAAGCAATCCTCCTGCCTCAGCCTTCTAATACTGGGATTACAGGCATGCATCACCACACTCAGCTGCCGGGAATTGAACTCACGACCTTGTACTTGCCAGGCAGGTGCTGTGCCACTGTTTTTTGCATGTTTCATTCACTTCTTTGTTCGAGGTGAGAAGAACCTGGAATTCAACTCCAGGAGAGTCTAGCAATCCAAAACCGGGTAACGTGTCATTGGAGAGCCGCTTTTTAGAAGTAAGCCACCCAGTAACACCAGGACTAGGCTCCGGGACCGCCCCATGGAGAGGGCTCTACCTGCTCAGTCATCTTTCTGTTAGGTAACCAAAGCAGAGTAGCTGGGTGGAAAAGGAATGAATATAAAGTGGAGATAAAGCAGTCACAAGTGTTTCCAATTAAAATGAAGACACAGTGGCCTTGTCTGTGTATTTACAGTTAAGCTTCCTGAACGTCAAGTACCAGGCAGCGCCTGGGATGTGAGGTTTCCCAGGCTTCCGGAAACCTCTGTGCCAGTTGCTGTGAAAGACAGCGGCTGCAGTCTGGAATCCCATGGAAACAAATAACTCCAGGCCCCAAAGGTGCTGATGCTGCAACTAGAATGGAGAAAGGATGTGGGCTTTACATTTCCCTGGAAAAAGTGTGAAGTTTCTTCGCAGAGGAAACCTGGTGGGAAGAAGCCAAGTTATCCAGGGGAGGTGGTGACTCAGTTTGTAGGAAATCACTGGAGTCTGGGTGTGGATACGTGCGAGGCGTAAGGAGGGATTTTCCTGGAAGTCTCCTCCTTTCCCTACCTCCAGTTCCTGGATGATGACTTCCTTGTCTGCTATCTCTTCTGCTCTAGAAGGCGAAGAGAAAGGACAAGATAAGAAGGGAAGCCAGAAACCTGACATACACGTAACAATTGTGTGCACTAACCCAGTGTCATGGGGAAGACGAGAGATTACCTGGCATTGTGTCCCGAACCTCACTAGTACAAGGTTGTATGAAACCGTTGCCTACAGTGGCCAGGTGTATACGCCATAATCCCAGCACTTGAGAGGCTGAGGCAGGAGATCGCTGTCAGAGCCAGGCCAACCTAAAGCCAGTCTGAACTGCATAATAAGATTGATACTATAGGGATGGAGATTTAGCTCAGTGGCTTAAGTGCCTACCTGGAAAGCGCAAGGTCATAAGTTCGATCCCCGGTATCAAAAAAAAAAAAAAAAAAAAGATCGATCCTATCTCAAAATGAAAGAAATCTCTACATTAACCCAACAAAACCTGAAATTTCCACCATGACAGTTCCCTTAGGCCACTTGTACTCAAGGCGTGGTGTTGGGAAGCTTCAAGACCCTTTTAAGGAGTCTGCAATGGCAAAACTTTTTTTTTTTCCAAATCAATTTCATTTCAAAGAGAAAAAAAGGCAAAACTATTTTTGTAATACTTCTAAGATGTTGTTTGCCTTTACACTTTTAAAATTTGTAATCTTTAATGCAAAAGCAATGGTGAACAAGACTGCTAGTGCCTCGGCACAGATCTAGGCAGCGGCACTAAGCTATACCAGCTCGTAGTAATCATTAGTGCCACACAGGAAAAGAAAATCTAGTTTCATGCGACATCCTTGAGGGAGCAAGGAAATAAATTATATAAAGCAGGCACGGCGTTATATACCTGTAATCCCAGCTGAGGCAGGAGAATCGCCTGAAGTACACAGCAAGACCCTGTCACAAAACAAAATGCCAACTTGTGCAAGTGGAGGCTGAGGCAGGAATGTGACAAGTGTGAGCCCCTAGGCAATTTAGCCATGTAGGAAACCCTGTCTCAAAACAAAATACAAAAGGGCTGGGGATGTAGCACAGTGTGAAGGTTCATGCTCAGTCCTTAATAAAACAAAATAAACAAAAAAGAAAAAGAAAAACTATACCCCTTAAAAAGTTAACGGGAGGATCACAAATTCAACTCCAATCTGAACAAGGGCTGGGGATGTAGCTCAGTACTCCAGTGCTATAAAACAAACCCCACACACTAAACCTCAAAGCTTCGTTGTTGTTGCTGTTTTTGAAGCATTGGGATGAAACCCAGAGCCTCATGTGCGCAAGGCAAGCACTCTGTTACTGAGCCACACCCCATCCCTAAAACCTCAACTCTTGGCTACAAGTATTTTTCTTTATATTTTGGGTTTCGTTTTTTTTTAAGCAGGGTTCGATGTAGTTCAGCATGGCTCTAAGCTATGTAGCCTCAAGCACCCAAATGCTAGGGTGGCATGTACCACCACACCGTGCGTTTGTGCTTGTTTCTTGAGACAGGGTCTCACTGTATAGCCCAAGGCAATCCTTCCTGCCTCAGCCTCCTGAGTGCTGGAATTATTTTGGTGTGCACCACCATAGCAGGTTCTGATGTTTGTTTGTTTCTTTGTTTTAGGCAAAAACATTCAAACTCCTTCCTTTTAGCTTTTTGAAATATATAATACATAACTGTATCTTTTAAAATATGTGATGTGGGGGCTGGGGATTTAGCTCAGTGGCATAAGCACCTGCCTTGCAAATGCATGGTCGTGAGTTCGATCCCTGGCACCAATAAAAAAAAATGTGATGTGATAAACAAGTACTTCTGCCAATTGAAACATGATGGTAAGATGACTGTGTTGAGGAGAGGCACTTTGCGTGACTGTGAACAAGCTGGTTTTTTCATAGACTATTTTACTTGTATGATTAGCTGACAAATAAACCACAGTTGTTATTCAGATTGGGGAGTTGACAGATTTTTCTCAAAATGAATAAATCAAACACATCAAGGCAAACAACTGACAGAATTTGTTGTGAAATGAATTTTGGGCTTTCAAGAGAAAATTTGAAGTTTGGAAAACTTTACATCCACTATTGTAAGTTCAACAGCTTCCAAATACTTAAATTTTAAGATATTTTTGGGCAGACTAGGGATTGAGCCTGGGGCTTTGTACATGCTGGGTAAGCACTCTGCCTTTAGGCCTTTAGGCTATTCTCCTGGTCCCCTTAACTTTTTTTTTTTTTTTTTAAGGTGAGGTCTTGCAATATTGTCCAGGATGGTTTTGAACTCATTTTGTAACCAGGCTGGCCTTGAACTCACAGCAATGCTTCTGCCTCATCCTCCCAAATGCTGGGATGACAGGCCTGCGCCACCCCCACCCCCACCGACAGGCTTATTTTATCTTTTATTTTTTATCTTTTATTTTATCTTGCTAAATTGTAGCGGTTGGCTTTCAACTTTCCAGCTTCCTGCCTCAGTCCTGAGTAGTTAGGATCACAGCTGTGCACCACCACACCCAATTCTTACAAACACTTTTCTAAAACTGGTAGTAATATTAACAAATATTTTTAATATTATATAATCAAATGTGTCAACATTTGGAAAGTTTGCATAAGTCAATCAAATTTTCCAAAGGACTGATGGAATGCATCATATGATAAAATCAGACTAAGTAAAACATTCACTTAAAAAACAAGATACAAAACAAAACAAAAAACAGGATAGACTCATGAATTTTAATGTAACAGAGTTCAAAAAGTTCACGGTTGGGGCTGGGGTTTTAGCTCAGCGGCATAAGCGCCTGCCTTGCAAGCAGGCAGTCGTGAGTTCGATCCCTGGTACCGATAAAAAAAAAAAAAAAAAAAAATTCACGGTTATAAGTTCAGGTTCCATATTTCAGGTAACCTTTAAAAAAAGTACCAGTTTAAAAAACCAAAACTACCACTTGTTCAAGTTTTTATTTTTGTTTTGTTTGCGGTCCCGGATACCAGACTCAGGGCCCTGCACCAACCAGGCAGATGCTCTACCACTGAGCTACACTCCTGGGCCAGTAAGACGTTTATATAGGGTCAAAGAAGAATATTTCGGATGATCTAACAGGGTTACCAATATATTCCTACCTTTCTCAATTTAAAATTTATGCTAGCTGGACTTTCAAATTTTGTATTATTTTTTGTTTTGTTTTGTTTTTGAGAGAGTGTCTCACTGTAGAGTTCAAGCTGGTCTTGAACTCATTAGGTAGCCTAGGCTGGCCTGAACTCACAAAATCCTCCTGCCTCAGCCTCCTGAGTGCTGGGAGTACAGGGGTGCACCACTCTCACCAGCTCCTGCACTTTTTTTAGATCAAACAAAAGACAAAAAATTCACAACAGATTGAACGTAGAAGCAGAGATGATAATCTAAGCCTTCTCTTAAGATAGACACTAATGAAATTTGCAGCAAAGTGCTATCAATTTGTTTGGAATGGAATAGATATTTAAAAATTTTAAATGTTGGGCCAGGGACTTAGCTCAGAGGTAAGCACCTGCCTGGCAAGCGTGAGGTCATGAGTTCGATCACTGCTGCCAAAAAAAATTTTTTTTTAAATGTTAACATTTAATTGTTAAATGTTTAATTTAAAAAGCTAACTTCATATTTATGGATGCATTATTATTAAATTAATGTATTTTATTTTAAAAATTAATGTACTTTAAAATGATAGTAAAAGTAGATAACATTCTCATTTCAACCTTATTTATTTATTTATTTATTTATTGGCAGCTCTCACTGTGTTGCCCAGGTTTTAAACTCCCAGATTTAAGCAATTCTCCTGCCTCAGCCTCCAGAGTACCCAAGATCACAGGAACCACAGGGTCTGGCTTTCATTTGAGCCTTTTTTTTTTTTTTTTTTGGTGCTGGAGATCAAACTCATGATGTCGAGTTTGCCAAGCAGGCACTTATACCACTGAGCTAAATCCCCAGCCCCAAAATTCTTTTTTTTTTTTTGGTACCGGGGATCGAACTCACGACCTCGCGCTTGCCAGGCAGGCACTTAAACCACTGAGCTAAATCCCGGGCCCTATTTGAGCCATTTTTAAGTGTACAATTCAGTAGTATTACATTCATAATGTGGTGCAACCATCTCTACTATCTCTTTCCAAAAAAATTTTTTATCACCCTCAGTAAAAAAGTGTACTCCACCTGGGCATGGTGGGCACATGCCTACAATCCCAGCACTCTGGGAGGCTGAGGCAGGAGGATCACAAGTTCCTGTCAAGGCTGGGCAACGTAGTGACTTAGAAAGACTCTGTCTCAAAATAAAAAATTAAAAAATGCTGGGGACCTAGGTAAGTACAAATGCTCATGTTCAATCCCCCTGTACTAAACAAACAAAAACCTCACAACTATACTCCTCAAGCAATGACTCTCCATTCTCCCTTCCTCTTACCCCTGTCCTATAATCTACCTTCTCCATTAATTTTCTCATGTAAATGGAATCAGACAATATTTGCCCTTTTGTGACTGGCTTTTTCCACTTAACGTAATGCTTTCGAAGTTTATTCATATCATACATACGTAAGATCTTCATTCCTTTGGCAATTTCTTTTCATGACTGATTAACATGACACTGCACAAGCTGGGTGTGGTGGCCCACCCCTGTAATGCCAGCACTGGGGAAGCTGAGGCAAGAAGATTGCTGTGAGTTTGAGGCCAGCCAGCTACATAGCAAGACCCTGTCTCAAAAACCAAAACAAAACATTCCACTGCCCACATCTCCCATATTTTGTTTACTTATCATCATGGTGCTATGAATACTGTTGTACAAATTATCTGAGTCTGACTCCAATTCTTGTAGGTATATATCTATAGTACAGGTATATGCCATATAGTAATTCCATTTAACTATGTTTTTTTTGTACCAGGGATTGAACCCAGGACCCTGCACTTGCCAGGCAGGCTGCCTTCCCAGTAAGCACCATCCCCAGTTTTTTGTTTTTTTAACTTTGAGTTAGGGTTAGTGTAGTCCTGGCTGGTCTTACTATTTTTTTGTTTGCTTTTTTTTTTTTTTTAAATCGGTACCAAGGATCGAACTCAGGACCATGCACTTGCAAGGCGCGCTTATGCTACTGAGCTAAATCCCCAGCCCTTGTTTGCTTTGTTTTTGAGACACAGTCTCTCTATGTAGTTTAGGCTGGCTTTGAACTTGCCATGTAACCCAGGCTGGCCTTAAATTTGCAGCGATCCTCCTGCCTCAACCTCCAGAGTGCGCCACTACACCTGGCTATTATTTTATTCTTTTATTTTGAGATAGAGTCTCACTAAATTCCCCAGGCAGGACTTGAATTTGCAGGTACTACTGCCTCGGCATCCCAAAGTTCTGGGATTACAGGCATGTACCACCATGTCCACCTACTTTGTTTTTTGAAGAATTACTGCATCCAATCTAGTAGGTGTATTTTAGTATATGTGATACCCAAGCGAGTCCACTAGGTGTAAAGGGCTATCTCATTCCTGTTTTGGTATGCGTTTCCCTAGCAGCTAATGACACTGGGCATCTTTTCACATGCTGCCGGCCGCTCATGTCTTCTTCTGAGAACTGCTTATTCAAGTCCACTCTTTTGGCAGCACTGATGATAGAACTCAGGGCCTTTACACTGAGCTATATTCTCAAACCCTTTTTAAATTTTGTATTTTGAAACAGGGTCTAACTAAATTGCTAAATTGCTCAAACTAAGTTTGAAGTTGCTATCCTTCTGCCTGGATAAAAATGCTTTTTCTTTTTTCTCTCTTACTTTTAAGCAAGGGTCTTTGTAGTTTTGAATGGTCTCTGGGATTACAGGTAAATGCCACCATGACCATCAAGAACTCATGAATTATGTTGAATAGAACTGGTAAAAAATGGGCATCATTAATCATTTTTGGTCTTGTTCCTTAAAGAAAACAACAACAACATTGACAAGGTCTCACTATGTAGCTCAGGCTGGCCTCACACTATGGCAGTCTCCTGCCTTAGCCTCCCAAGTGCTAGGATTACAGGCATGTGCAACCACACCTACTTACTTAGGAGAGAAGGTTTAACTCTTTCATCCCAGGTGAGCTGTGGGTCATATACATATATATGGCCTTTATCATACAGGAAGTCCCCTGTTATTCCTAGTTTTTTGATTTTTCTCTTGAGACAGGGTCTCACTATGTAGTTTAGGTTGGCCCTGAACTCCTGGCATTTCTCCTGCATCAGTGTCCTAAGTGCTGGTACTACAGGCAGGTACCACTGTGCCTGGCTCAGTGAAAAATTTTAAGAGAGACTCCCTTAAAAGTATGTTGCTCCTAATTTAGAAATTTGTATAAATAATAAATGTACTAAACATTTAAAAAACATACTGAACATGAAAAATCTGGGAAAGAGGCCTACAAAGAGCTACAGAAGCCAGTTTTCTGGGCCGAATGAAGGCAAAGAAGGGATGAGCAGGTGGAATACACTAATCCATGCCTGCACAGGCTTCCCTCCTGCTTTTATAATTACCTGATACTGTGGCCATATCTGATTTTGAACTTATACACACTGGGTCCTGCATGAAGAAACCTTGTCTCTGGAAATGGGTATGTAAAGGGTTTTAAACTCATCGCATCCAAATAGTAGCCTAAATAAAGTAGAAAAAATAGAGAATTATTAGAGGCCTGCATAATCTGCAGCATCTTTTCACAAGACACATGCTCAGCGATCAGCACACTGCTCCTGTAACAGGCTTAGCTCTGCTACTCGTCACTTGGACCATTCTCTTCCCTGCATGGGGCAGGAACACGGTGTGTTGGTAGAACATATGTGTTTGAAAGCAAACAACCAGAGTTTAAATTTTGTTTGTTTGCTTGTTCATTTGTAGGCGGGGTCTCACTGTATACCGCAAGCTATCCTTCTGCCTCAGCCTCCTAAGTGCCGGGATTATAGGTGTACACTACCATGCCCAGCAAGAGTTTAAATTTTATCGTTTATCTTTGAAATATTTTCTGGGAATTGTACCTAGGACCTTTGCAATGGACAAAATCTCCAGTTCTTTTTATTTTTATTGTTTATTTATTTGGAATCAGGGTCTTGCTATGTAGTTCAGGCTGGCCTCTAACTCATAGCAATCCTCCTGCCTCAGACTCCCAAGTGCTGGGATGGAAGACATGCACCACCATGTCCGGTTTATTTTTTTTTTTTAATTGAGACATGGTCTCCCTAAATTGCTAAATGTCCAGGTTGGGCTCAAACTCGTGATCCTTGTGCCTCAGGTTCCCAAAAACCTGGGATTACAGGCATGTACCACCACACCTATCTTCCCAAATACTTCTAGACTCTATTCTCCTTGCCCATTTTACTTTCCTGAAGTCTAGGCCCTCATTTAAATGATGAGATATTGCAAAGGACGTGCAAGGAAGAGGCGTAGTTAGGAGGACCTCTCCCATCAACACTACCGACCAAATGAAAGGAACAGCACAGCCGCCAGACACAATCAATGCACCTGCAAGAATGAACACTATTCATTCCTTACTTTCCCTACCTCCCAGTTACTCTTCCTCTCCACCAACCATGAGGCTTCCTTGAGCCCCTAAGAGTGCCTGTACACTCCTAGCACTTAGTACAGATAGTCATATTTTTCTAATTCCAGAATTTTAGGTCCTTTCCACTCAGTAAACGGAAGAACTGGGGAAATGGCCTGCACATCTCTCCCCTAAGACAGACGGCATTTAGCATGTCAGAATCAAGCACATTGTGATTTTTTTTTTTTTTGTCACTGGGGCTTTCTTATGCCTCTCCTTATTTGCAGAAGTCATGGGCCTTGTGCTCTTTTTGCATCTCCAGTGGTGCTTTAAATAATTAAGGGGTCCAGAGTTCCAAAGGACCAAGGCTACTTATAACATGAGACACTGATTCAAGAAGCAGCTAACAGGTAGTAAATACAACAGGCACAAAATAAGAATCTGGGTTTGAATCTCAGCTCAGATGCCCCTACTTAATTTCTCTAAGACTTTGTTTTCTTATGCAATAGTAATTTTTTTCATACCCTAAGTGAGATTATATATACATATTAATCTTCACAACAAGCCTATGCAGTAAATAGTCTTAACTTGATAGATGAGAAACTGAGGAACCGAGAGCTGAAGTAATCTGCTCATAGCCATCAATGTTGGAATTTGGATTCAGACTGAAGCAGTATAGATCCATTACTCTGCTTCCACTGTAATTTCTGGGGTTATACAGGAAAAAAAAAGATAATAAACGTAATCCAGGAGTGATAGCACACACCTGAGAGGCTGAAGTAGGGTGAATAATTTAAATCCAGCCTGGAAAACCCAGTAACTTGGCAAGACTGCTTCAAAATAATAATAATTTTAAAAAGAACTGGGGACATACTCAGTATGAAGGCTCTGGGTTCAATCCCTAGATCACACATAAAAGATACATACGATTTTATAAGCGGTAAAACACCATGTACACTAAAGGACTATTTCATTATTCTTTCCTTCACATTATCTTAACACCATTTCTACTCAGTAAAAGAGAAAGGTTATACAATAGTCAGAAGATCCATGTCCCCCCATAAAAATGAAATTTCCCACAATTTTCAAAGTTGAAGTCTGGGGCTGCCAGTAAGAAGATTCCCCAGTGTCTGATCTCGGCTACTGGGATCAGAACGAAAGGTGGTTGGAGCCAGAGCCTACAGGACTATTTAGACTACAACTGCAGTCAAAAGTTATTTTTTTAAAAATGCCAACTGCAAAGTCATCAAAGAGGAAATATTTTTCATATCCTGAGAAAAATCTTGCTGATACCCCTTGTCCAAGACACGGCAGGAACCCAAGCTAGATCTGTGAACTATTCAGGGCCAAGGGACTTTTTCATTTTAAGTGGGCAGGGAGCCCGCCTGGTGAGACTTAGTTTGTTGACACAGAAATTTAACTGTTATTCCAAGGGTCATTCTGAGACGCAGACACTTGCCCACAGACTGGGTATCCAAGGAAAAATGATTGAAGGACTTTTTCTGGAAGTTACAATCTAGAAAGGAGACTTCATGTGCCATGCCACAGCTGGCAATCTGAAAGAAGGAAAAAACAACCCTTTCTGGCTGGGGCTTGTTTGTGTTAACTGCTGGCTGCCTGCTTCAGAAAAAACACCACATACTAATTGTCTCATTTGAAAATAAAGATTTGACAGCACTATCCAAAACAGCCACATAATAACAGGGGCTCAAAGATTTCACAGGGTTATTTTCCAAAATTGACTGCTGTAGCCATGATGATGCTAGGTCCCAGTAACTATCATTGAGTTGATGGACCTTGAAGAAAAAGGTCAGATTCTCAAGCCATTTTTAGGTGACCACAAATCATGATGGTTTTAAAATGAAGAAAAGAGCTGGGTGTGGAGGAGTAGCACAAAATGCCCTCCCAGCCAGTATACTTCAGTTAATTGCCCAGGTAATAATTCCTGTTCCAGTTCTGGTTGTTCCTGTGTCTTAGAAATGGCTGGTCACTGTGATACATAGCTGGTCACTACAATGTACACTTTATAAAACCAATTCCCAATGGACAAACCATTCTGCCTCTGTGTTTCCTGCTTGCTTATCTCATATAAGAACCCAGACCACCAGAGATCAGGGCCTGATACTTTGGGAATGATCTCAACCAGTGCCGTAGACATAAAATGAACCTGTCTCCAAACACTGGGTGTTTTGGTGTTACCGCTTGCTGTTGCAGTGGCACACGCCCGTAATCCCAGCACTGGGGAGGCTGAGGCAGGAGGATCCTTGCGAGTTTGAGACCAGCCTGGGTTACCAAGTTAGCTCAAGGCCAGTCTGAACTGCATAGTGAGACCCTGTCTCAAAAACACCAATAAATAAATAAATAAATAAATAAATAAGGCAAAGAGGAGGGAAAAAAAATCCCAGTCAGTACAGAAAACCTGAGGCAGACCTAAATGCTATATGAAGATAAGGATATTGACTTTTGTGGTGGGAAGAGATGATGGTGATAAGAAAGTACAGTCACTAAACATACCTGGCAAGGTTTGATGGAGAAATCCCTCCCAATGTGGAAGAATAAAAGAGCTTCCTAAGCATTTTTTCAAAATACACTTACTGGGAAAATATCACAACAGGTTCTGGGACCACCAAGTGTGGGCAGTGAAATAGGGAGTTCATCTACAGCTCCCCCACTCTGAAATTGCCCGATCTCACTGGAAACAGACGCTTCCCAGAGGCCACAAAACCAACAGCTGTATTTTAGGACTGAGACTGAGGATAAGGTCAGCCTCTCCTTCCTCTTTCAAAAGTTTTCCGTGGACTCAGAGATCTGCCTATCATTGCTGAAGGAGATTTAGACCCTGAAAGCTTCTGTTTCCAACAGCAGATTCGCAGATGCCTGCAGTGTCCTTCACTTTAGAGGGGATCACAGGAAAGTGACTTCATCAAAGAGGAAATAATTTCCACAGTAACATAATCCACTGTGAAATAGGATTAACTGTGGCTGGCAAGATTATTGGTTATACATTTTCTACTAAAAACTATCACCCTGTCACTCATTTTGTTAAACTCTAACCTAGTCAATCTTATGTCTTAGGGTACTCCCAGAAAACCAAAACTTAAATTTTTCTGATTAGTGAGTCTTGCAATTACAATTTGGGGTATAAAGGATTACATTCACACTGGTCTGTGAGCCCCATTTTTTCTTTCTTTCTTTCTTTCTTTTTTTTTTTTTTGTCTTTTTGAGACAGGGTCTCACTATGCAGTTCAGGCTGGGCTTCAGCTCATTTTGTAGCCCAGGTTGGTCCTGAACCTGCAACAGTCCTCCAGAGTGCCGGGATTATAGGTGTGCACCACCACGCCCAGCTGAGCCTGGGGTTTTTTTTTTTTTTTCCTTAATTTTTTGGGGTTTTTGAGACTGAGTTTCACTCTGTAGTTCAGGCTGGCTTTAAACTGGCAGCAATCCTCCTGCCTCCCACATACTGGGATTACAGGTCAAGAAATAACTTTTAAAAGCCATTGACATATGTGCAGGAAAGGATTTGCCCTTGGAACTGTGTCAGGTTTTGTTTTGTTTAAGGGAGGAGGGGTGAATAACTGAATTTAAGCATTAGGAAGATGCCTTAAAATGAAATCAAAAGGTCCTGGTGGACAAACCAGAAAGCAATCTAAACCTCTTAAATTACTTTTGTGGTTGTTGTTGTTTTTGAGACAAAGCCTCGCCATGTAGTTCAGGCTGGCTTTGAACTCTATGTAACCCAAGCTAGTCTCAAACTCTATACAATCTTTTTGTCTCAGCCTCCTGAGTGCCAGGATTACAGGTGTGCGTCACTTCACCAGATTTAAATTATTCTTTGCATCTAAGTATATCTTCCACTTCCACTTTAACCATCCTAAAAGATGAGGAAAAACTACCTTTAGTCAATGGGTCCTGGATTGTGCTCCTTTTTCTTTTTGTCTTTTTGAGACAGGGTCTTGCTATGCAGTTCAGGCTGGCCTTGGGCTCACTTTGTAGCCCAGGCTGGTCTCGAACTTGCCACAATCTGCCTGCCTCAGCCTCCCAAGTGCTGGAATTACAGGAGTGTGCCATTACGCCTGGCCCTTATTCTAGAAAAATACACATCTCACCACCCTATCCAGTAGTTGTGGCTTGTTCCCTGACCTATTCCTATAACAGTATTCATGTTGCACTGCATTCACTGCAGCTCTCTGGAAATCTCACCAGCCCCAAGAACCCGTTTAAACAACATTTGGATGTAAAACTGAAGGCAATAAGGGACATTTTCTTTTCTGGTCACAGCGGTGGGTGAACCACCCTGCCACAGTACATGCAGGGAAGAAAATTTAAACTGATGGTGAAAACAAAACAAAACAAAACAAAACAAAACAAAAACACACCAGCATCAGTAGTTTCAGAAAGAAAAAGTGGTGGAAAAAAATATTCTGAGCATGTTTTACAATGTTGAGCTGTACGCTCTGAGTCTCTGAGGTACATATCTCGAGGGTCTTTGTGGCAGAAGATGAAGAAGTATGAAAAGAGAGCTTCCAAAGCACACAGCTTTGTTCTTGGCAAGAAACTGGCAGATTCTGAGGAAATTAAGTTTTAAGGAAATCAAATGACTTTATATAAACACCAAATTTCACTCAGGAATTTTGAAATATTTTACCAGCTTTAATCCAGTTCTGGTGGGGTATTGGGAGATAAGAATTATACCTGCCATGAGATTTTCTGATCTGGCAGGGTCATAAAACAGACCAGACTAAAACTTAGATGTTTTGCTAAAGCAGAGGCCAGATGAATGAAGGACATCAAGAATGAGGCTACAGCCGGACTTGGTGACTTGTCTGTAATTCCAGCACTCGGGAAGCCGAGGCAGGAAGACTGACACAAGTTGGAGGCCAGCCTGGGATACACAATGAGTTCAAGATCAGACTGAACTACATAGTGAGACTCTGTCTCCAAAAAACAAAACAAAAACAAAAAGAAGCTGCTGTAGTACTTAGAAGTGGTGCTGCTTTGGTTTTGGGATTTTATTAGTTACTGGATTTGAAGTATATTTGATTGAAGGAATCAAGGATGACTCTTAGCAATTAGATGATGACACATAACCTTTCTTTTTTTTTTTTTTTTTGGTACCGGGGATCGAACTCACAACCTCACGCTTGCCAGGCAGGCGCTTAAGCCACTGAGCTAAATCCCCGGCCCTAACCTTTCTTGATATGGGAAAAGATCTAAGGAAAGAAACTAGGGACGCAGAACTGATAGTTCTATTTTGGTTAAATCTGAGACACTCAAATTATGCTGAGGAAGCAATCTCTTAGGGATGGAAATATAAATTTGAGTCATTAGTATTTAGATGGTACTTGAAGCTACTGAAATGGATAAGATCATCTACAGAGAAAATACAGAGGAGGGAAAAATGCTTCTGTATAAACCACATTATTAATTGTGGAATCTATCCTATATCCTAAGAGCAATCAGAATATACTGAACAGTATAATTTTTAAAATTACATTACCAGGCTGGGTGTGATGGCACATGCCTGTAATCCCAGCATGGGGGGGGGGGCTGAGGCAGGAAGATCACTGCAAGTTCAAGCCCAGCCTGGGCTACAAAGTGAGCTCAAGGACAGCCTAAACTGCACAGTGTGACCCTGTCTCAAAAAGACAAAAAAAAAAAAAAAAAAAAAAAGCTGTGAGTTAAAAAAAAAAATCTCTGGTTGTGAAGGATAAAGTCAAACAAGAACAGATGAAAGAGGACCAGCTAGGAGACTCCTGCATGACTCCCAGGCAAAAGTTGAGCACAGCGGAGATGAAGAAAGTGGGTTGATTTGGAAGATGCCAGTGACTAAGTGACGCCGTGGAGGGCTGACAGCACAGACAAGGAGGACATCCAGTTGCTTGAGCAACTAATTGAAGAGATACAAGTGCTCTGTCCTAAAGAGATGAGCCTTGTAAAGTACATTTTTGCGAGAGAAATGTCGAGTCCACTTTTGGATACCCTTAAGTCTG